>PVJI01003659.1:62500-120261 GCA_004026765.1 Micronycteris hirsuta
CAAACCTTAACATGTAAATTAAGTCCTATTGGAACATAAAAGGAGTTAGGTTTTCTTTGAGACCATTTTCCTATGTGGGTCATAAGGGGATGTCTTCAAAATGATGACATAGCCAGTCAACATGGTGTAAAATTGATATTTAGAATGAGTAACCAGAAAAAAAAACCCAAACCTGGTGGTTAGGCTTTTGCTGTTCATTTGATTGTGTTGGCACTGTGTGTACATAACTTGGGTGAAAGATTTTTTTGACCTATTAATTTTTTATCACTATGTGGGATATGCCTTAAACATAAGCATTTCCCCTGGCATCAACTCTAAGCTGACTTCCAGTGGTATTAAAATGTGTGACTATAAAATATTTCTGCTGGCATTTCCTTACTACTTAGCAGCTGTTACAACAGCCTCCAAACATCTATTAAGTAAAGAGAGATTTGTTTGGTAACATATATTACTAGGAAAGTGATCACAAGGCCAGAAGTAAAAGTTTTAGGTGGATTCAAGTACCTTGGTTCCTAACTGGAAAATTGTATAAACAGACAGATTTCCAATAGCATGTTAGCCTCCAGTTGAATTCCATAAAGTATATTGAGTGTAGCTTCACATGTTTAATTTCAGACATCACCAACAGTAATCAGATAGGGATTTCAGAAAACAATTTATTCCATTTCAATGGAATTTCCATTTTATTGGCTGTAATTTCAAATATGTAAATGGTAGCCAAAGCTGGATATGATGCCTCAGTTAAGAAGGTTTTTTGTTTTTTTTTTCCCCCCATTTTTTCTTCTAGCATCTTCTTGCCAAATCTTCTGGAGCGCTTGTAATTTCCTCTGTACAGAGCCCAACAGGCTCATCAGCAGCAGAAGGTAAAAATAATAGATGTGAGGAATTTCTGGAGATTTATGAGGTTTAGTTTTTTTGAAATGCACACTCTGTCTGGCTATGCTAGGACACGGCCACATGTGGACTCTATGAATTGAAAATGTTATAAATGGGGCATCATTTACCCCTTGTTAAGAATACAGTTTAGGAACAAAAGATGTTTTCTGTGAGAGTATTTAAAGATTACTAACTTCCGAATGACGGCAATGCCATGGAAATGAAAAGACATAATGAATACTTTAAACCTTAAAGTTTTAATCTTGGAATTTGATATGGATTCATTTCCCCTTGGTTTAAAGATATTAAATTTTTATCTTTCTGTACCTTCTTAAACTTCTCTGCTTTCTATGTAATATTGGGGAAAAAACTAACTATATCTACACAAAAGATCCCAGCAATATCAGACAGCTTCTAATGAAGACTATTGACATCACTGACATTTGGCATGAAGTACTGCCAGAAAGGAAATTAAAAAGTACAAGCCATTATCCTAAAGACCATCTGTTTATGAAAATAGTTAATTTCACATCACTTTGTTGTGAAAACGACTCCTAAAACGACTCCTGGTGAAGGACTTAATGTGCCTTTCTCATAATCATGACAGTTTCATCGTTTGTGAAAATGATCCTTTAACTTTTTCAGGGATTTAACTCTATTGATATTAATTAATCAGCTTTAATGCTATAAACATCTCAAGCACTAGAGTGCAGTTACATTTCTGTGCCAGGCATTTGTCTACATCTTTTCTTTTCCTATGTCTTGCTAGGAGAACCTAGCACAGCATTAGGAGAAGAGCCTCTTAGCCCTGCCTGTGTTTTCCAGTGGGGCTGACTGGTGGAAGAGCTTATAATCATGGATTCAGTTTGGTCATGGCCTCACAAAATCATCCTCAGGACTTGAATACATGATAGCAGGGATCTTACAGAGATTATTGTTATGAAGAACATCATTTTAACCTGAATCACCTTCCACAGAGTGCTGGGAAAGGGAGAAAGGTAGTCTCCTATCAAAGACATGATTTAATAAAAGGTCATCTGACTTTGGAGATGAACAAACCACACTTAAAGTGTTGTGCATGATGCATTTAAAATCCAAAGAACTTTGCCTGGTTGTTTTGTGATTTCCCCCCATGCCCACCCCCACTGAATGATAGTCCTCCCAATAATAGCCTAATTACTAAAATTGGAATGCCAATCCTTTAAATATAAGCTTTAGGAGAATAACAGGCCCTAGTGTTTTTGTTTCATTTTAAATATTGATTTCATTATATCTCTTCCCATTCACTGATAATGTGAGGCTAGACTAAGATGGAAAAGAGTAAATGCTTCATTTTGCTGCATTCTTAAAATATGTGTGCATCTTAAAAAGCATTAGAGTATCTTTGAGAATAATAGTAAAGGTAAACATATTTCAAAGCAGTGTGTAAAGTAGATATCATTGGAAAACAACATTTAATTATTAATGAAACCAAGATATTGCCTTGAAATAAAGATAAGCTTTTGCTTAGTTTTGTGATATTTTAAAACAGCAAATAATGTTTTTTTCCCCTAAACCAATTCGTATAGCACTCCAATTCTCCACATGGTAGTATACACATAAATATGTTAAACTTCTTAAACAAATTAAGCAATTTGGTATTTTCCATTTTTGTAAGCTTTCTGTGTGTTTCTCATTTGTGGTTATTTTGCAGGCAGGATTACGACCTAGTAATTTCCCATTGTCTGTGAAAATAATGTGTAGAAGGTAAATTAATACAATGATGTTAATCCAGCTTCTTAAAATAATCGGTCTCCTATGCATATAGTATTTATTTTCTTGTCTGTGCTGGAGTTTCTTTTTCTAGAATCATTCCTATCTACCAAATTTATTTTTTCCGAGATCAGACGAGATAGGGCGTGTCCAGGGTGGTATGGCCGTCAAATTTATTTTTTGACAAATGAGATTGGATTACCAAATCATAGCTGTGTATGCCAGTTGATGTCCTATGGTAGGACTGATAGTTCATAAAAGCCCAGTACTATTTGGAGGTTAAATTTTTTTAGATATGAAAAAATAAGACTGCCTGCTAAATTTTTTTTTCATTTCTATTATCTAAGTTTTACCAGTTTTAGACTAGTTATTGACTCAGTAAATATAAAAATAAATGTTGATATGCTGTCAATATTAATGTAGATGTCAGACCAACACTGGACCCTAGTGTATGTAAGAGTGAATATTTTTACCTTGATACAGAAAAGCAGTCATGTGTGAGATTTAATATACATCCTAATCTGTCTTGTCATTGCTGTAGCCATGGGTGATGTGCTAATGTTTGGGTCACCATTTTCTTTTTCTCCATGCACAATGGAATAGATAGCCATGAATGACAGTCAACTTTCTGCACTCAGTGATGATTTTGAGGACAGTTACAAACAGTGCAGTTACCTTTACACTTACGTTCAAGCAGCATGTAATTAACAAAACAATCTTTGAAAGTCCATTCTTAAGCATACTGAGAATTTTTCTTCCAAAAATAGAAAATATGTCAAAAACATTTTTACTATGTTTAAATGCAAAAATGTACCGAATTGGCTTGAGTTCTTTCTTTTTCCCAAGATTATTGGAATCTTAACAGAATGTGGCAATACTCTTTCTAATTAGGTTCTTATATTCTTTTACTTGATCAGTGTAGGTGTCATTAAAATGACAAAGTTCAACAAAATAAAACAGGAAATATGTAATCTACAGTTAATATTGATTAGATCACTTCATTTCTGATAAATGAAAATATTTAAATTTAGTACTACTTTTTTTTAATTTAGTAATACTTTTTATTCCAGGAAGTATTTTATGAAATTTTAATACCCAAAAAGATAATCTAAATGAACATAATTTTAATTATCAGACCCAAAATATAATTTTATTTACATAAATTTATAATGGAAAGCCCTATCTCTTCAGAGTAATTTCCTATAATGAAGAAAATTGCAATGTTTATGAGATTTTTATGTGTATGAGGCAGCAACATAGTTGAAATTCTATATGTTAATGTCATGGTTTTATGGTATTCCACATGTTTTGAACATGTTCTTTCCACTCTGTCTATAGAAGCTCAAACAGTGCTGTGCATGATCACTCCAATAGAAATTAAAAGTGGTGGTACAATTTTGGCTGCAGATATTGGCTAGCAAATACTAGCTTAGAAATAATCCCATTGGGAAAGGAAAAAATCCCCCCATTTTAGAATAAATGTTATAAATTTGCCTTCCTACTTAAATTTCCTACAAGTGGCTCTTCTTTTCTGAGAGGAGTAACATAAAGGCTAAATTGTTACCTTATGTTTTCATTGGGTAGGTTGGTGACCACTGACAGTTATAATTTACAAAAATTACAATGATTATGGACATTAACATACTTGATGGTGGCTATTATTTTTATTTGAAATGCAAAGACTTTCACTGAGTACTGGACATTAAGACCCCATCTATAGATGTCAAGCGAGGTGGAGAATCAGGCTATTGTTCAAAGTTTATTCCAAGGTAGCATGTTTTTCTCAATGATGTAGGTAGTTTAGATGCAGACAGTTGTTCAGCCAGAATAATCTCAGTTTCTTTGCTACTAAACTGACTTTGAATCTGAATTGGCTCACTGAGAATAATCACAAAATAAGATATTTGTTTGCCCTGATTTCCTCAAGTCTTTTAATTCTCTAACATTGTTGTGTTGCAGGTACTATTGTTATTACTATTTTATAGACAAGGAAACTGAGGCATAGAAAGATCAAGTCTATTTACAAGTTACACAGCTGTATTTTCCCAGTACTATAGTTGGGGTGTGAAAGGCAGTTTCACTCCAGAATCCAGGCTTTTTAGTAAGTTCTTTGGAAAATAGTACTTTGTAGGGAAAGAACAGATATTTGAGGTAGAATTTTAAAAAATAGAAAACATTTCCATGAAAATCTCCTTTTATTTGCAATCAATGACTAAATTCTGTTTGTCATTTTCTTCCTCCTTTTCAAACTCCACTAGCTAGCATTCTCATTTGGGAAAACTACTAATTACATACAGGACAATTTCTGCCTGGCGTGCAGTGAGACATTGTGAGCATGAATTTTACTTTCTGAGCATTTGGCATAAAGAGATAATGTAAGTTTATAGCATGTAATTCAATGGCAGTTTTTGGAAGATATTAGCTTTGATAAGATATAAGCAACTCTAGATAGTGGGATATAGTAAGGCACATCAAATATATCAAATTCTGAAAGTGTTGCTACTTTAATAGTGATGTCTTTTAGCATCTGTCATAATATGAGGTTTTGTTTTAATATCTCCTGATAGCTAAATCCTAAAAAATGTACAAATATATAAAATAATATTCTATCATTCCTCAGCTAAATTTTTAATGTAACTTGTCATAATCATATCATTCTTACAAAAAAGTAAAAAAGATTAAAAAACATAATTAAGTTTCCGTAGGTGAAATTCTGAGCAAGGATCCTTCATTGCCATCTGAAATCGGAACCCCCTGGGCAAGGGGATGCTGTTATTCACCACGTGTTTGAGGGTGGGAGGCTCAGGGCTGTTTGTTTACCGTGATGAGGAAAAGCTCAAGGCCTGAGATTCATTGACAGCAGCGAGTCATAGCATGATTACTGTCACTTTCTGGGAAGATCAAATGACCAGCATATTTAGTTGCTGTAGACAGATAGTCAAAATCTGTTAACGCAGGGTTATACAATCTCTCTTTTTTATAAATAGCGTAATTACTTTTTATAAATATACACTAAATAGCCCATGTTTAATTGTTTTGTATTGTTTCTGATTCAGCAAAAATTTCATGACCTCTCACTGGTATACTGTTGGGTGAGGTCCCAACAACAAAAAAATGTCTTTATAGTCAAGGAATTTACAACTTAAGGGAAAACTGTGATGAATATGATCATTGTTATGTGTAAAAACAGGGCGATGAGAACGCAGACAAGGTAGCTAAGGCAGGAATCTGAATCGAAATGGATGAGACATACTGGATGGGAAAGACTTGAAATATGGGCAGGATTTCAACAGGACAAGAGGAAGTGGCTGGGTAATGATACTCCAGATGGAGTAGAACATGGTGAGTGAAGGCTCTGAGTCTGAAATCCACAGGGTGTGTTGGAGAGGTCAGTAGCGCAGTTTGGCTGAGATTAGGAACAAGACTGGAAAATAGGACTGAAAGTATGAACCAGGCTTAGGAAAAGAAAATTAATGATCACTACTAATAATGATGAGGATATTGATGATACAGACTTTACAAAACAGATTACATGCCAATAACTACTTTAAATACTTTCCATATCTAAACTCACTTATTTCTCACAGGAATGGTAAGCAAGTGGTACCATTATATTCCTTGTTTTACAAACGAGGACAAGGGCACATCAAGGTTAAATAAGTTGCCCAAACTTACACCAGCAGTAAATATCAGAGATCACGGAGGTCTAAGCAGTTTGGAGTCTTATTATTAAGAGAAGACATTAGGTTGGTTAACAACATGGTCTTCCCTACTTAGGAAACCATATTTCTTCCTTGCTTCCTTCCCAAAGTGAACCACGTGCTCATACTTTTCTTATATCTTTCGTGTGTGTTGTTCTTATTTCCAGAAGTACCATGGCTTCTTTTCTTAATAATCCTTTGTATCTTTTTATAGGCCAGCATTCATCCCCCCTTTCTGTAACTGCAACCTGTACTGATACATGCCCCTCATCAGTGACCTTCTCTGACAGTTTCTGTGTCACACAGCTCAGCACTCCAATGCATAGTGAATTTTGTTCTTGATTATTAGTATATCTATTCTAGTCTTGTCTCTTGGCTCTCAGTCTAGATTCCAATATCTTTGAATATGTCTTTTGTATCTCCCATGGTGTCCAATTTATAGTAGGAACTCAGGTGGATCAACACCTGTGATTTCTGGGTGAGTTCTGATCAGGACACTGAAATGCCATTTTGGGTGGATGGAGGCATATGACAGCTGACTAGTTGAAAACTGAATTTCTCTCAAATTAATTCTGCCCAAAGTTACTTATCAAGAGGAGATCTGTCAAATTAAATACTCTCATTTTATTTTCAAGAGCCAAGTTTTTGGTTCTTTGTATTCAAAGGAATAAGTAAATATTCACCATGAGTCTCTGGGGTTTGGACCATACTAAGTAAATCGTTGAACCTGATCATTATTACTATGCTGGTTATTTTTTGGTTGAACTGATAAGATTGATTATTTCAGCATACTGTCAACATTGTCTTGTGGATTAAATTGGACACTCCAGTAAAATAATGAATAAAAACTTATTTCATACCAGCATATTATTTTATATTCTGGAAAATCAAAGATCAAAGTATTTATTTGTCATTTGTGGGTCAACAAAGAAATGAGCTGACAATATTAAGTGACTCCCATTACTGCTTAGCTGTGGGCACACATTTGACTAAACTGACGCACGATTGTAAAAGTCTGCAAAAGAGCAATCAAATGTTTTGGCCAAAACCCATTCCTGAATGAGTAGGAATTAATAGCAAGGAGTGCACCAACAGACTGTTTTGACTATCCACAATATGATAAACAAAGATTTTGGCTAAATTCCACCTTTTGATTATGACATAATAGAGCAATTTGAAAGGAACATTTGTATGAAGTGCTCTAATAGGAAATCATAGAACAAAATTACCAAGGATAATGAGTGAGCTTTAGACTGTAGCTGAGTTTTGCCGAGGCAATATTTTGTCAGGATATGAATATGTGCATCTCATGGTAGGCAATTGTTTTCAGCTTTCTGCATTAATAAAGATAACCAAATGACTGCAGAATCTCATTTTCACTCTGTGCTGTGGAGACAGTATGCTTAGCATTTAACCAGTTTAAATTGATTTATACAGTCAAAGTAAGCATTTCAAGACCCACATAGATCTATGGGTCAGAATCATCTAGTTTATTCATCTCCATTAATCACATTAGTTAGATAATTACCAAATCTCCATTTCAATTTGTGGATTTGAGATGTGAATTACCTTGATTTGTTTGTGCAGGGTTTTAAAAGTTTAATTTCTGTGCTATTAATGGAACTGAAAAGAGTGTTAAATTATTTTAGAAAGAATAGACTGTACCATTAGTGTCTTTCTGGCATGTCATAGAACTATGTAAATATATATGTGTATGCATTTGGGAAAAAATAAATTTTCAAATTCTAATGCACAACTGCATCTTCTGAGACATTACAGTATACTATGCAAACAAGCTTTGGGATTTCACTTAAAATGTATAATATCTGCTTGACTTTGTTTCAGATTTGATTTCATATGACATGCCAGCACCTTCTCAAAGATTCTCTTCCTCTTTACTATGTAATTTATGTCAAAATATCTGAAGTGTTCAGTTGATGCCTGGAAAATTTTTCTATATATCTGGATGTATTTTTATAAGTTATTTGTATCTAATTAAGTGGTTGAGAAAGTAGAATTTACAATAAAACTTGTCTAAGACTTTTTATAATGGTAACTTATTGATTGCCACTCTGTCAGGCACTGTGATGAACTTTAACTATATTAACTCTCCTAATTTCATCACAGATGTATTGAGAGGAAAATTATTACTATCTCTCATTTTTCTTTTAGGAAACAGAGGCTCAGATTTTAAATAATCTAACAAAGTTACACAGTTGGGAAATTATGAAGCTAGGGATTTTATCCCAAATACCTCCTGCATTCTTAATTGTTATCAAGTGTGACAATTATGATTAAAATGATATTATTGAAAGGTTAACAAACAAAACTATTCAAATATTTAAAAAGATAAGGTCTTCATTGGAAACATAACACTTTCTAAACTTTTCCATGTAAGGAATTACTAGTTTGAGTTAAAATTTTGATACTCTGGTTTAAAACTAGAGCACTGACAAGTTTAATTTTTTGGTAATGAATCAGGTTTGGCCTCCTGTAAAAGGAATACATCTCTGGTTCCAAGTTATGGAAGCTTATGGAAGAAATATCATTAGTTATCTTTCTCTTGGCTAGTTGGTATTTTTTTTGGTAACGTAAAGTACAGCCGCATTTTAAATTCTGCAGCGTAATTCCCCAGTTGGAGTAGTTCAGTTACAAAAGCTTGCTACCTTTCAGGTTCCCAGGGGTGAAGTCTGCATTTCCATCCAGCCTGGCGTGAGCACAAGAGGATGGATTACTGGGTCTGCCTTGGTTGAGTAACAGCCACTCAACCAGAGAAGAATTTTTAAAGGGGCCAGAAGGCTTGCATCTTGTAGGCTTTTTGGTTTTTGTTTTTGGTTGACTCTTTCATACTACAATTCTTAACACAAAAATTTCAGACACATTATTTGCTTAATATTTTATTCCAATTGGCTAAAACATAGACAAGTCAGAAACAGATGAAAAATGTTTGGTTAAACAGTAAAAAATGATTCCCCACCTTCTCTATTAGGAAAAATTAAGTCTGTGTTATGTATTGGGATACTTTTCAATCAGCTAGGTATTTGATTATCAAGAGTTGTGAGAATCTTACTTTATAAATTCTTTCTTCAATTTTTATACAGATCATGCAGGTTAGTGGCTCCAGTCACTTTGAGTGTCTTTTTCTCACGGTCACGAGTTATGTGGTGACCTCAAACACGAATGACTTCAGAGATAACCATTAGTTCAATGTATTGAAGTAAATTAGGAGGAAAATTCTTTTGTAATTCTTATGCTGTAATGTAGAAATTTTGGTTTCTAATATAAAACCTTTACATGAATGGGGATATTTACATAGAGCTTAATAACATTTATAAGTAATATTGACACCATATTTTTGTAACAAATTTGAGAACATATTTTTATGTCTGCAGATATTTTTATTACATTTCAATGTTGGGGCATTTCATTCTTTTAAATAAGTATAAAATATTAAACTTATTTAAGGAAAACAGAAAAAAATAAGAAAAATCATGCCACTAGGTAACTACATAGGACACAAGATTTCAATATCTCAGTCTTACTATTAACTGAGGAAAATCATCTGATACCTCTGAGATTCTGTTTCCCTGTCTGTACAAGGAAAGTTGTAATATAAATTATCTCTAACCTCTAAAATTCTATAACTAGCTATATTTTGCTTAGATATAACAGTATATGAAATTCAGAATGTATTAGAGTTGCATATTATATTATTAAAAATGTACCATTTACACAAAAACCTAACACCACTTAATATATGGCATATTGTGTATAAAAATGCATCATGATTTTAATGTTTACCTTTGAATTATATTACCACTAAAACTTCTAAATCCATAGATATAATTTTCAAATTTGAGTTGTATTTTTTCAAAAGAGCTTTGATCTTGATTAGGAAGGTATGCCTTATATATTCATTTGCCCTGGAAGAAGTTTTTAAAATCAGCTACAAATACTACTTACCAAAGAGAATGCAATATGTGATTTTTGTAGTGTAAGGGTGACAAGAAATCTTGTGATGAATACAGTGTCAATTCATGGTGTGCAGGTGTGCACTGAGGGGAGGGGGATAAGAAGAACGCGAGGAGCGAATTAATGCCAACAGACTCTGCAGTTTTGAAATAATTAGTAAGCTGTGCAGGTGTCTGTTAAAACTAACTGACAATAAATCTCGAGGTTCTCTTTTAAATATTTCTTTGGTTTCAGAAGTTCCATGACTCCAGGGGCAAAAGAAAATGACTCCAAGATTAATTATCACAATAATTTATTCCCAATAAGAAATTTAACAGAGTGTTCTCTTTATTTGAATTTAGTATTTGTGTTATTATTAATACAACAGTTCATAAAGATTATGGTTTAATTATTCTGAAAGTCCATTAGAAAAGATGATACTTTTTTGATGAAAAGCAAAGAGTTCTTTAGCTGTCACATGTTATTTGTCATAGGTATGTCTGTTGCGGGTTTCTTCTCCACCGCATTTCAGGAGTACTGAGACAGTGACAAGGTGGCCAGGGCTCTATTGTCTAGTATTGCCAGGACTCTTAGGTGGAGTAACTAATTGCAGGTACACCTACCCACAGAGTGACATTCCTCCTGGCTTCTCCACCTGCTCTTTTTGACACCGCTGCCATTCACTGTCATTTTCCTTTAAATATCTAGTGAATCTGAAAGGCCATTCTACATCACATCATTTCAGATTAGGGTCAGTCCCTTTGAGTTGAGCACTGTTTAGGTGTCAAAAAGAAGTCCCTGACCTCTCTGGAAGCATGTTGCCGCGGGGCCTCAATTAGCATTGACTCCTGCCATTACTGAGACCAGCACTAAGGAAAAGGCATTATTTCTCCTGTAGGAAGTCAGCATCTGACCTGATAACTTGTCCAGACTCGCAACACGCACCATCACCACACAATGGCAATAGCACTGTCCCACTGCTTCTGCCTCACATGAAGCCTAGAATGAGAAGGAATTATGCTTCCCTGCCAAGGTCCATTTTAGAGTTTCCTCTGCCTTGTATTAGGGCTGAAGTAGTGCGTGCCTTTAAAAAAAGATGGTGGGCATATAGATTTTTCAAAGATACATGAATTTCAAATTCTTTTCAGTCATCTGGTGTGTGCATGTGTATGTATTTGGTAATTTACAAAATAAACTTTTAAAGAGAGTTTTCTTACTGCAAAAAGAGCCTTTAGAATTAAAATGAAATATTTTAATATTAAAAATGCTTATTTGATTTCAAACTATAGACAGAGTGAAATCTTCACTGCAAATGCATCTATTTAAGAAACAGACTGATTTTAAGAAACACAGTTTTGCTTTTGGCCTTGTACATTTGCAACAGATGGACTTTGAGAAGTGCGCTGGCTGTGTGGAAGTGGCGGCACTCTACCCGCCTTCTCTAGGGCCGGAAGTCCTAAAACGCAGTTTAGTTTAGTGTATTTGCCATGATTGGTGGAGTCACGTAAGAGTCACTGTGTGAGACTATTAAAAAGAGGTTGATCTGTCGTTTCATTTTGTTCCTTTTCCCTTCCTTTTCCTTCTTTTTCTTTCCTGTCCTTTTTTTGGGGGGGGGGTTCCTTTTTAAAAAAACAATAATCTTGATCATCACTTTTGAAGTATCAACAGCACATTCAAAAATAAAAGCAATAAACTGGGAAAAAGGGGTAATACCTGTGAGTATATAAGATGGTTTTGATCAGGAAAACTCTTTAAAAGTCACTGTTGAAGTAATTAAAGCACTCCATTTAAAACTGATGCTCTTCAATAGGGAAACCCGACTGGATACCCACTGGAGCCTTTAGTTCTGAGTCAAAAACACAATTAGAATTTAAAGTATTTTATGTTTTTCTTTTAACAGAACTCTTTTCTCTATTATAGTGATGTCTCTGTTACTTATATTAAAAATACCACATTTCAAAGGTTTAAGGCTCAGCTATAAATACTTACGTGGAACTGAAGTTGGCATGAAAAGACCCCAATTTAAGCATATCTTTTATTAATATTAAAAGAACTTTTGAGTTGGAAATATGTTTGCACCTCTGCAGCTGAAAGGTTAGCATGTTCTGCACTGATAAAAGATAATATATGCATTTTAAAATTTCAGCTGAAAATACACAAGTTGTGCTGTTGTTGCTGTCTAGGTGGGTTTTCTGTCAGATCCTGTTCTCAGAAGAGGTCCTCCCATACCTTTTACATATAAAAAGAGGTTCTCACATACAGAATCCGAGAAAATGGACTTTGGAGAGTTCTCTTTCATCTACAGCCACAGATTTCTCCTGCTGCATTATCCCCCGTTATTAAATTACGAAGTTGGGCCCTTAGAACACACAAACAGCAGTGAGATCAATATACTCCGTATACTCCAGATAATAAAAATGTTTTACACAGGCGACCACAAGTGTTCCCTCTCTTTAGTCTTTTAACATTCGCCATTTCTTCAGAACCAAATTTCCAGTGTAACTTCTGTATAAAAACCATCTACTTAGAATTACATGTATAATAACTTCATAGTTCTACTTAAAAATAGTGGTTTATAAATATATTTTATGTGATTATGCAGTAGCAGAAAAGAAATCCTACCAAACTTCTTCAAATCTTATTAAAATGGATAGAGATGGAGAAAGTTGCGGGCCTGTCACTCTTCCTCCTTAGTGGACAAATCAAGCCTGTTCCCAGTTGATGCCCATCTCAGTAGATGCGTTCACAATCCTGCTGTCTCTGGCCCAGCTGTCAGCCTGCTAGGAGAGACTTAGGTTCAAAGCCACCTCCTCCTCCCCTAGCAATCATATTAGCAGTCTCTTCAAGTCTGAGGGAAAATGGGAGACAAGATGCAACCCAGCTGTTAATTACTTACTGTAATTACTCCTGATAATAGAGGAACAAAGTAATTAAATACACATCAGTAAAAATCGGAGTTTGGAAAATAAACTCTTTCATTTGATCGTGTAGAAAAAAGTAGAGTTGCTTCCATAGAAAGGAAGGACCTTTCATTTTAAGCCTTCTTCATCTTTACAACAGAAGTAGTTCAAGTATTGAAATGAGCACTGGTCGCTGCCTTACTTCTGAGACCCCCAGGGTGTTTACCTTTTGATTCGTTTGTTAGTTTGAAAGGCTGTTGTTCAGTTTTTATGGAATACACACCGAGGGCTATTCTAGGTACCATGGGAAAAACTGAAAAAACTGAAAGTTTTATCCAGGTAATGAAACCTTTAGAAGAAGAAGGACTCAAAGGATTGCGTTGTGGAATGGGAATGGTTCTTGAGGGTTTTCCATGGGGGCTTGAAGCAGGAGGTAAATGTGGATTTATATAGAGAATATTTGGGAATGGTTGTGCATTGACCCAAGTTTGAGAGTCTAAATTTTAAAGGTTTGATAGGACTTGAGGAGAAGGCTTATATCAGGAAATGATGAAAATTATTTAAAAATACAGAAATATTTACAGAAATTATGTCACTTTATGCAAGACATAGCTGAACATTATACATATAATTATATCTATAGAAATTATATTATTTTACAATAGAGAATAATAGAATAATGGATCTCTCTCTCTCTCCCTGCATTGTATATATAATACACATGCACACTCACCCACACCCATGAATTGGGTGTTTCTTTTTACTGTAGTATGACTTAAAGGACATTCATTTTCTAGAAAAATGTCTAGTGTAACAATAAAATCTGTTGTTTTGATCCTTTATTATAGGCATATTGTCTGGAAGGTATCAAAACCTATCCTTGGGGCCTCAAACATGTACCAGGATGAGTCTTGTATTTTTAGTACCCATGATTCCCTGACTTCCAGCTGCGCTGTAAGTGTTGGCGAGGAGCAGCAGCATGGTTAAGCAGATGCACATAATGCTTCAGTGGTCGAGAGCTGCCTGGAAGAGGTGGAACCAACTGTAATCATCTGACCACACCTCCCAGGAGAGTTAAAACCCTGGGTAGGTCTGAAAACTCAGTGTCCAATTTCTTATTTGCAACTTTTCAAGGAAGAGCTATTGTTACTACTACTGGTAATGTTTCCATAACTAGGCAGACTGTTCCACCACACTGTAAAGCATTACAAATATAGACTTCCCAGCCCCCATTTTCTGATTTCTCTTCCTACCCATCTTTTTCTTAGGATTCCCTGCACTGATTCATTGAATGGTTTCTAACAAAGGCTGCAGTGCCCTAGGTATAGATGATGTGTAACTGTGTCTGGATAACACTGGGAGAAAAGACTGAGTCTCTGCTGCATCTAGTGGCTGTTTCACGAGACAGCAGCCAGACCACTGTGACCACAGCCTCTCTAGCTTTTAGGTGGACGCCAAGACCTCAGGCAGGCTGCGACCGTTGTCGTATATACAATCCATCAGTGTCTTCCAAATGTGGCTTACCCTAGGAGCCTACACCAGAGCTTTTACACAATTTACTCAAGGCTGGAAGTTGGAAACTTACTCTTTTGGACCTAATGCATGAATTTGAAAATGACTGTTTCCAGACTCAGTGTTATGACTTCTCTAGAATATTCTTGATCTCTCTGATAATTAGGCATTTTTAGAAAATGACTGATAAATCTAAAATGCGACTGCAGTTATATAACATGGGAGCAGGGCATAAACAACTCAGCATCTGGAACTGCGGAATAAACATAAAGCTCCTCTTCTACATGCGGGTCTCGATGTGGGGTTTCAGTAATACATGGGTCACGATGCAGGCGAGCAGCTCTAATTGTACATGTCATAACCATAGTGCTGTTTTGTCTATAAATGGTATATTTTCTCAGAGCTACAGATTAGTTTTAAGAAACTTCTAGTTTTAAGCAATATTTAGTCAGGTATTTTTGCTTACTTTAATCACCTTGTTCTGCTGAACAAGCTATGGAATTGATGGCCGCTGTAGATTGGACATAGCATTACCTAATCTTCACTAAATGTAGGAAGCTTTTCAGATTTAGAAGAGGTGGCAGAAAGTGTCTCATAACGATGCTGCTGGGAATTCAGGCTCAATACTGTGGTCAGTGTAAAAGTGATGTAACTATAAGAGCTATTTTATTATAAGCCTGTCGGTTTTGCTAAATGGTTGACCTGATATATTTGTGGAGTTTTAGTGTGTGTGCATGTGTGTGTGCTATCAGTATTAACTTCTATTAACAATTGTGTTGTGTTGCCACTTTTGTATAATAGGAAGCTGGTATTGGAACTTTAAAAATTTACGGATTAAAGAGAATCTGGTACCATAGAATAGAAAAAAGATTGCATTAGGAATTCAATACAGAGGAAGGGTGCACGAATCATTACTAAAACAGATATAAACGTGACCTTCACCGTGGTTCAGCAATTATCCTAGTCCACACTATGGTGTATATATCATGAGTTTCCTTTTTCTCTTTGTTTTCATTTTTATCTGGGTACTTCACTGGTGAGTAATTGCTAAAGGGAACCCATTATGCAAGACGAGCATTCAGTTTGCAAGCGAATTTGCTTGTAGCTATTGCCACATTTGAACCTCACTAATGTATGTAAATTAAAAACTCTGGTATTTGGAATTGCTCCTGTTTGAAATAAAAACAGAATCTGATCATTACAATCTGCAAGCCAGGTATTATCACTGGACTAGTGAGCCGCTGATGATAAATTGTACTGAATAGCTTGTGGATAGAATATTTTATCTTAGTTCTCTATCACACAGCACTGCATAAAATAAGAATGATTCATCAAGCATGAGAGCTGCTGGTTTATGAAATTCATTGCTCACGGCAAGTATATTTTTTAAAATTCAAAAGACAAAGCAACTCACAAGGGTTATTTAGTAATCAGTGTGACTTACTTGTAGGTATAAACCTTAGTGGGAAGGAATTAAAAATACATTAGCTGTACAGGAAGCATTATTGCAATAGGGGGATATAATTTGACAACATCCCATATAACAACCTCATTTTGACCATGTTTTTTTGGATGCCACTTCATTTTTTGCAAATCAAAACTGCATAATCCTTCATAACTGAATCATACACTGACTAAGAAGGTGTCAAACTGAGAGCAGATGCATTTGCACCATCCACTCCCCTCCGTCCTGTGGCCCGCAGAGGAAATTTTGTTTATCCAAAAGGACATATAAAAAGGGGAGGCACCATATAAAGTCATCTTTCTTTCATATTTACAATAAGAATGTTTCATTTCTTCTTGTGTATTGATGTCCCAAGGCAATGTTCCAAATGAAAAGATAATAACTTATGAAGAAGTGTCAAAAACTAATTAAGTTTTGTAACTTGTTTTTCCCTTGCACGGGGTATATTTTTCATCACACTGTCCAGTCACATGCTGGGATTCTTGCTAACATTATCACATGCCAGTCACACCAAGTCTCAGTGGTGCCTCTCCTTCTGTCATTATTTTCAGCATCAATTAATTTTCTTCTGACCTCGTCTTTAGAGAATGTAGCAGAGACTTATCAGCACATGCTTTGCAGTGTATTTTGAAGGCATTAGGCCACGGTGTGCATTCAGAAATGGAGTCAGCCAAACATTATATTTTCTCACCTACAGGGTTGCCTAGTAACCTGAATTAAGGATTTTCCCCAAGCCTTCAAGACAAATAAACACATGGGAAGGCAGGTTGACCCAGGTGGGAGAGTGGGACCTATTGATGGAGATCAGAATTTTGAAGGAGCCAATAGAAAGCAAAAATCCTCATCAACATTCATTGTGGAAACAGTTTCCATAACTAAATAAATCTGTTCCACTGGGCTAAGAGAACACTGAGAAAGAGGGTCCTCTCTCCCACATTTTCAAGTGCTTATTAAGCCGTGTTCTGACTCTCTGTTTTATCTTGCTATCTCTTTTAGGCCTAGAGTGTACCATTTCTATTTCTCTAATGAAGTATTGATTACTTCATGAAAATATTAAAACACCACCTAGAAATGCTTCATTGTCCTGGTGTGGATGTAGGTACAGGAAACATCTTTTTCTGTGAACGGCCTGATTACACATACCGTCGGTGTACCTGCCGTGTCCACCTAGCTCTCGTCTCATCACGCAAAAAAAAGAAGTCCTAGTTTGCTGCTTTGCTTAAAAAGAATCAAAAAGAAAGATTAGTGCATTGCAGAGGTAGGAGTTCTTTCTCACACCTTACAGTTTGTCCTTGACATGTGGGATTCCTTCAGACAGCATGTGTGTGTGTGTGTGTGTGTGTTTCAGAAAGGGGAGAAGGGGAAAGGGGCAGTTTCTCCTGAAAGGTACAAAGTGAAGGAGTCGCACAATTAGGATGTTGGCACATCCTGACAGTCCTCTGCAAATGATGGTGTCAGGCCACAGAGGGGCTAAGGGTGTCAGGAGTGCCATTCACCCTAGTGAGATGGAAATAAATGCCCTGTTTGATAAGAGAAAACAGACAATTTATGTCCACCCTGAAGAGTTACCAGCTACTGAGCCATTCCTATGGGTCAAGTGCTGCATTTGCATTTTGATGGGATGTTATCAAGTAATTAATGCACCAGTCAGGATTTATTACCTCAGGAGCGAACTGAAAGGTTCATTACAAAATCGGTTTCACTTGAAGATAGGCATTTCCTCAGAGTTAGCTTTTGACATGTTGTTCCTCGCTCTCTCTGCCCAGAGCAGCCATGGTGGAAGGCCAGTGAGGTGAAATTCATTGCTTAATAAGGGCATTCACTTTGGGTATTCTTGTGATAATAAATGTATACATCAAGGCCGCACTGCCTTGTCAGTTTAATTGCTTCTTGTGCTCCTTAACAAGCCAATCTTAATCAGTCTGGATCACATTATGAATAATTTAGGGATCAGCAGACTTCACGCTTAATAAGATGTACTAGAGTATAAAACTTAAGTGCACTGTTTATAGAAAGCATGCAAAACACTTTAAGTTTTTATTAGCAGCAGGGAAAAAACAAGCAGTGAGTTATTCTAACATTTGCTGTTTGTGAGCAACAGCTGTGTTTCTTAGCGCTGTGACCCCCTCCACTTTGTGGAAGGCCACGGCTGGGCCTCTCGAGCCTTCTAAGCCTCCGTGAGACATAATGGGAAATTCGAGCAGGCTATGAGATTAAAGCCCCGAATCGATGGCCAACCAGCAATTGTCATTTTAGAAAACATTCTTTTGTCTTTTTAAATGCAGAACAGACCCTATTTTTAAAAAGTTTCCAATGACCAAAGTTACCTTTGTGCTGTGGTGGGGTCACGTGCACGAATTTCTAAGTTCATTGGCTGCAGAGAATGGACTGGGAGCCTTCTAACTTTTCTGGAGCAAAATAAAAATCAAAAGATGTCTCCTTTCTCTCCCAGTGTATTAGTTCTTTAGCATTGACTTGAAAAAATATGTACGCAAGGTGGGGTTTGTTGTCAAAATCCAACAAAGAAGGCCTTAAAAAGAGGAGCAGGATTGTACAAAATTAGAAGAATGAACAAATCTCTTGAAGGTTATTAAGATTTCTGCATTTAATAAATACTGTTCCATTTTAAAGGACGTTTAACCTCATTGTTTTAAAAGAAGCCTTTGTCCTCCGTTTTACCTCAATGTTTGCGGTCTCTAAGTCATCCACAGAGAAACGCATCATTCAGTTTATGACATCTAATATCGGCCTTCAGGAGCATTACAACCAGGTGCTCCAGCTATTTTCTTCTCTGCTCTTAGTCTATTGTTCTCTTCTTCCCTAAACAGAGAGAATTCCGTTCAGGCCAGCTTTGTTTAGCTCACTGTTATTTAAATCAGGACACATCTTAATAACCATGGACTTTCATTGGGGTTGCTGTAAATAATAAAATGCATGTGGGTGTGGGAGCATGGGTGTGCATGTGTTCACGTTGATTGAACAAGGACCACCACATTTCTATATTTGGGGAAAAAACATTGCATTTTCCGTAATTTGCTAAGGCGTTCAAAGAAGGTTATTGTTGAAAACGAATTTAGGAATCAAAAATATGCATGGCAGTAAATGAAAAGCGACTTTCAACCTATTTTTCCACCTCCATCTGGACCATCATAGTCTTTTGTTCTTGTGCAGGTTAATAGAGATTGAGGAGCTGGGCAGAGGAAAAGCAGTGCAATTTTCTGCTATTTAAGCTTGGCGAAATGGCACTCTTCAGGAAGCAGGAAAAAGTATGAAAGCGTAATAGGCATTTTAAAAGTAGAAGTCCATATAGCTGCTTGAGGGATTCTCAGATTTAGGCATGCATAGAATCACGAATGAGATAATCAGCATTGTGAAATTGAAACCTGTCTGCTGCCTGCTGCTGAGCTTCCCTCTTTCAGTGGAGTGATTTGTAACACTCATCTTCAGGCAAGGCAGCCTTCAAGATTATCCAGAACTGTCAATAGTAATTGCCAAAGTATTTTATTACCTACAGAAAATCAAAGGAATTTTATAACCAACAGTTATCAAGTTTCAATACACGGTATAAAGAGAGCAATTTCAGTTGGAATACAATCGTGTTTGGCTTGCTTTAATGTTCTTGAGACAATTCCTGTGCAACCAACTACAATGCTCACTGTATTTAAGCTACAGGCAAGAATACACATATGCACTTGTAACATAAAAAAATGACATAACACCTACAAGCTTCTACAAGCAAGTGGTTTTTAATTGCCATACAAACTCTGCCTTAGCTAATTACTTCTGTAAAGAAAGAGGGTTTTGTGAAACTCAAGATGACATTTGAAGTTCTGCCATTAAAGAAATATGGTTTGACTGGGGCGTTCTCTATGCGATATGGTACAAAATGTGGCTGTGAGTTAGAAAACAGGACTTTGCAATGAAACCCAGTAGGTACAGAGCACATCACTGTGCACACACAGAGGGCTCTTGCACTATGTTGAACTCCAGATTATCAGCTTTAGGCTTCAGAATCATTTTTATGCTGCAGGGACAGCCACTTCAAACAGTTATTTGTTTTATGAGAGTCAATAATGTTTTTCAGAAGAAATATAAGAACAGAGCGACATTCCCACAATCTTATCTTACCTTTATTTTGGAATGTAAATACCTTTATTAGGTAAGAGAAGTAATGAGGAATTCATTATATCTACCGGTACTTATTTAGATTTAAGGTCCTAGACCAGAGGGCAAGGCAAAAGAAGTCTTGTGTTTTCTTTTAATGGCTCTGAGACTGAAAAGTGTGATATTTTCTGTGATAGCACATTTTCACTAATTCCTGTCAGCATACGTGAGCTGTCAACCAACAGTAAGCAATATTCATTTAACTGTAAAGGCACAAATTTACTTTAAAATATTTATGAGCAAGGGAAATTCCTCTGACTGGTGCTGAAACGAGAATTCAGGCTTTTCTTTTGGGAGAAAGTGAGTCAATATATGTGCAAGTGTATGTGAGTGTGCCTGTGCACGCACATTTGTGTGTGTTTGCACGCATGTGCGTGCATGTTTGTGTGTGCATATGTGCATGTGTATACGCAATGGAATGGATTGGGGAGGGTCAGGTGGTGTATTCAGAAATTTATTTCACATTTAAAAATTGCTCTTAAATGTTTTTAAAAAATAAAGGAGCCAGGACTTTAATATTCAGCCTTATAAAATACAATTGCACAATGAAAGTAGCTCTATTTCTTTGAAGATAGTAATTTGTACTAATTATTCCTAAATAGGCCTTTATCTTTGTAGAGTGTGAATCATGGTTCAGAGGTGACTCCCTAAGTGTGGTGGAGAATGACAGAGTAGTTCATGTTATCAAAAAGCCCAGTGTCTGTGTCTTCCCCCAGGGGCATCACTTCCAAAGTGTAAAGGAGCTCTAATGACTGTACACTCATTTTTATCATTTTAGTTTGGGGAATATTTGATTTAACATATGATACAATTTCAGAACCTAAAGTCAATATAAAGAGGAAAAATAAGTAAGAAGTCCTATAAACACCCCCCAAATCATTAGAAATATCTTGGCCCCATTGTTTCATTTTGTTTTCAAAACTCATTTTGAGAGCACACCAGTGAGAAGCTAGTATGTCATTTGTATGAAGAAATAAATGACTGTACATTTTATATTCACAGTGTAACTACACAAAATTGATTTACACCAGATTTAGAAATACCTCTGTTGTAACACTGGATCATAATTCAGCTTTAGAATTTTTGTATTAAGCCCAGGAGTTTGTTTTAATGTCTGAAAATTAAAAAAAACAAGACAGTAAACCTCATCTGAAAATGACACAAGGAATCTGAGATGGTTTTCCTTTAATGTTTCCAAAATATTAGAAAATAATCAAGTGCCTCATTTGTACCATGATAAATATGTTGTTTCATGAAAGGAAGGCCATAGCTGAGGAAAGTCGTGACTGATTCAACATCAGGTAATTTGTGAAGTTTTGAAACAAATGGAAGCAACACGGGTAAAGCCATCAGGCTCTTTGCTTACTGTGGGGGCTCAGTGCCACATGGGGCCTCATGTTTAGCTTTTAATATGAATCACTTTGATTTGTAGCTTAGAAACTACATATTTAGTAATTTTAGGATCCCTAATAGGAGAAGAACTTGAATACCTAAAGATCCATTGAATGTTTTGAAAGATAGGAGGCCTCAAATATTAAGAAATCAAAGCTTTTAGTGGGTAACATAAATACCAGGAAAGAAACACTTCCATTGAAAACAAATTATCCTTCTTGACTCAAGAGACAAATCCATGCTGAAGCAAGAGAAAAACAAATTAGCATTTTCATTGGCTTTTCAAACACAGTGCTTTAAAGAGAAAATCTGAGTTTTCAGAATTTGCCCAGGCCCTGCCCAAGCCTTGGAAACTTCTCCAAGTATAGTTCATTAACATGAAACAGAGAAATTACTTAATTATGTTTGTTGATTTGGGGTTACCTTTAAATATTTATTTATTTAACCAGTCCACTGCAGGGCTTTAAGTCGGATTAGGTGAGGTGAGAGGTCATGGAGAAATTCCACAGCTGCGTTTGCAGAGACGGGTGCCCCAACCCTTGCATGAGCCCTAGAAAGCAAATGGTGTGTTGTTCACACACGGTCAGATCGAAGCCAGGCTCAATAGCATTAAACTAGCCCCCATTTGAGAGATTTGTGTTACAAAACCCTGAAAACTGCTTCAAACATGCATACATTGATTTTGTTGCTGGAATCTCCTGAGCTTTGATGAAAAGGCAATCTCTACATGCAGGTGAAAGGGGGTTACCTCTTCAATATTAAAAAGAGAAGATTAAGGATTTCTGGTCTACTAAGGCTTCACTTAATCAGTGGCATGGATGCCTAACACTGCCTGATTTTCTGTGGTTGAGCAAGAAGTTAGAACAATCCCTTGCATGACCTCCTATGTGGTGTAACTTACCTTATTCCATCTGGCATAGTTAATCAAACAGCAAGTGGCCTATGACTACAATTGTTTTCCATATTTTACAACAGGTAGTACTGACTTTATTAAAGGGCATTCACTGCAGTTACAATATTGAAGATGAGGATGTTTTAAAGGATAAAGGAAAACACATCTAAAGGAAATCAGATTATGAATGAAGACCCAATTTAGGATTCACTGAAGATATATAGCTATTTTGTATTTTTGATATGAACTGTAAGTCTATTACATTGACTTCCATTAAGGTAGAAGGAAATTATTTTCATAAATTTCTGGCTTTCTCTCTACAGAACAAGTATTATCATTTGGGTTCAACAGAGAATATTTGACATTTGTCCTTGGTATGAATGCTTACATTTTTTTTTTTCCTTAGTGGAAGATTATATGCAACTTTACTCTTTTTTTTTTTTTTTTTAACATCAGAGGATTACAGTGTCCTTAGATAGTTTGCACACATCATTTCTCAGCAGGGAATTCCAGAATGAAGTGAATGTACCTCTGCTATAAGAGAACAATTTTACACCCTGTAGCACTAATTCCTGTAATTATTTGTGTCTGTCTTACCCATGATTTGGGTAAAGTGATATGAAACCTTTCTGAAATGATGGTGTAAGTCAGCCTTTGGGGGGGACGGAAAGGTTTGAATAAACTAACCATGCTGTGCGATTTCATACATTGTAAGATATCTGAAAATGTAACAAATTTATCTAGATCGTCTTATCAGCCATGCCTTTGATCTATTGTAAAAAAAACAATCATGGTCCTAAAGACAAGCACTGCCGAGGCAGATTAAGCAGATAAGAGAATTTCAGAAATTAGATAACACTCATTTTCCATCATTTAGAGGAACTACTGGTTTGCCTTTTAGGCATCTGTTTCTGCTCCTTCTCCTGACTTCCTCAGCATGCCGAGTCCTCTGCAGACAGGCCTGCTTTTCTGTCACTGTTAGATTACAGCGTCCCCTCCAACAACGTGTAGTCTGACCGTCCAAACAGACAAGACTCCGAGCTCCAAATCATTTTATGTCTTAGGTCATTAAGGTGACAACAAGTGAATCCAGGGAAAAAAATTAGATGGCCATGTGACATTTCAGAGATCTGACCAGTGCCATAGTCAACATTCCATAAAGCCTGCTGTGAGCATGGTACATCAAATTAGTTTTGGTATAGATAAAATAGGATTAAAGACAAATTAAAAATCTTGGCAAACAGTATTTTAGGAAATAGAAAGTTGGCTGAGGTGATGATAATTTATTTTATAGGACAGAACTGTTATTTTAGGTCCACTGAGCAGGTATTTTAGTTAGTTCTGGACTTTCTTTATAATCGTGTAATTGGCAGTTTGTAGCTTTCAGGAGTTAGAGCTCAACTTTTTTTTATTTTGTTACAAGGATTTATGGCTTGAATCTTAAAATATTTTTTCCTATGGTCATTTCCAAATTCTCCCCACCCTTCAAGTTCTTAAAGAGAGCTTACATGCTGGAGTAAAAGACAAACCTCCTTCTCCCCCATTCAATCCATAAAGATGCCTTTTTCACCTCTTTGATGTGATAGGGAAGTGTTAAATCAAAGTGAATCCCCTATTCAGGGCACCTTGGGACTGAATAGTGCTTAAGCCAATTGTTGCCACTCCTGGGTGTTTAGGCTGGGGAACCACACATTCTCTCTGCAGGTCAGAGAGGATCTTGACAGGCATCCTATGCCACCTGCTATCACTTAATTAGCATTATCGTCTGACTTCTAGTTGGAATAATGACATCTTGCACTTTACTAAAAAGTGTAATTGCCATAACATAGTACAGACTCTGTTACACCGATATTTTGTGATTGACTATTTAAGGAGGAGTTTCTTGTATTAATTTGAGCTTTTAGATCTCTGAAGTCTTACTTCCAACCATTCCAAATGTTTCTTACAGGCTCAGAGCAAATCTAAAGATATAACCAGTGTAGCATAACCACTGTAGATTTGATACACAGAGAAAAAAACTAAAGGCAACCTTTGAAATTACTGAATACATCTGTTGTACCCACAGTGGATATTATGAGAGAATGAAGATTAACTGTATATGCAAAGGTAATTAAAAATAGGTTCTGTGCAAGTGGAGTTAGATTGACTGTTTTGTCTCTCTTACCAGGAATTGTATGTCAGTAAAGGAATCAGGTGTTTCTGTTTGGGATAGCTCCTTTTTGGTGCAGATAGCTCTGCACAGTGAAGAATAGGAGAAAAATCAGTGGGCTGGAGGAAATGCAGCGTTGTCCAGGGGCGTTATCATCTTTAAACCAAATAGAACACATAGCATTTTGAATTCCTGAAAAAGAGTAGCACTGCCACACATATTACAGTCGAGGTTGTTGGAGCCTCAGCTCTGTTAGATGCCATTCCCTATGGAGATCAGTTTTGTTTTCCTGATAGAAGAATAGAAATTGTAGTAAAGGGTTTATAGCCAATTCCCTTTTCTGTATCCAGAATTCCCCTTCTAGTGGCAATAAAGATCCAAAAAATAGGTGAGTAGTTATGGTTTTAAAATACATAGGTAAATTTTCTGATCTATGCATTTTTAATTTTTATCCATTTTATAATTTAATGTTCTATATCAGTTCTGCTTTCATGAAAACCCTGATAAAAATAAATTCTAAAACATAGTAACTGGCAAATATCAAAATAACAAAGCATAGCCTGGTTTGATTTCCCTGCAATACTGTGGAATAAATATGGCTTTAAACACACATAAACAGTATTTCCAATGGGAAATACAGCTATTGTCCTTTTAAAATTCTATAAATTGTGTTTTTAGCTGTCATTGATTACAATACAACCAGTATATGCAAGTTAGTGATCTTGTTAGTCAATAGAAGCCAATGAAGCTTTTTCTAGTCAATTGTTCAAACATTTTGTTTACACAATTTCACAACACAAAATGTGCCATATCCAACCCACTTGCTTTGAAAAGCAGCCCCTTAAAAGGCTTCTTTTGCTAATAATCACCCCAATAATCTCTACAGTCTTCCTTCCTGAATACGCAAAGAGAAAAAAGAACAAAAGCAAGTGTAAGGTTGACTTACCTTTTCCTATATCTTTTAATTCTGTTTAAATGTCTATCCTTTCTTTGTGTTGTTTTGCGCATTCCTACATCTTGCAGGGTTGGACTCTGCAAAGACCTAGTAAGCGAGTTAAAGGCTGATGACGCTAACGAATCCGAGCGCAAATGACTGAATCGATAGAAAACCAGCCACTGCTGTTTAAGTGTATCGATAAATGTACCTTTATTTTCTCTTGAATGGATAAGTGTCGCAGTTAAGAGTCCTATGGATCTCTTAATTGAAAGTTAATTTTAAATCAATAAAGTGAGTCATTTAAATATTGATTGGCCCTTTCTACACGAATTGTTAGCTGATTTTTTTTTGCAACAACTTTGTTTAAATGCAATCAATAGCCCACAATCAGTATGTTCTATAAAAAATTGACAGATGTTCCCAAAATGCCTGCGAGGCATATTCTTATCTGTTTGCATATGCAGCTAAGATATTTCAGTCTTTTTCACACCACATACCTAGATAATTACAACTCTAGGGATCTTACACACACAGAGCACACCTGTTTCCCTAAATACCACAATTTTTTTTCTGTTACATTTAGCCTCTTAGCTACTGCACCTTAATCTTTTATTTACATTTCCAAAGGTTTGAAATGAAAAGATAATCTGACATAGTTATAGGAACCACATTTCTTGAACAGCTCTATGATTGCAATATGAAAAAGAAAGCAGCGTTACATCATACCCATAAAAATTGAAAGGCATTTAGATATAGTCTTTGCTACTTTTATGTCGTAATACATTAGTGATATTGCTTGACTAAAAATCCTCTCCTAATGAAATAAAATATTCTTGCACATGTGACATGCTTATCAAGTACAAAGCTAGCGAGTACTTTTAATTTGTGTAGCTTCCCTTAGACATCATCTTTTTAGCATAACAGCAAATAGCCATGCTTTTTTTCCTTTCAAATTGACAAAGAGAGAAGCCAAGTTAAAGGGATACAAATTGTATTACATGGAATTCATCTTGATTAACCTAATCAAGTAAACTAAGGTACTTGTAGCTTTCATCGTATCAGCAAATATGAATGTTCTTTTCATAGCTTCCTATGAGCCCTTGAATGTTTGCCGGGGAAACACTGAAAAGGTGTGGAGCTGTCCCCAGTGCCCTTTCCACAAAAGGGCTCCTTTCGAACAGGACTCCTAATAACAGTCCAGTACATTTATGAGGCCACTGGTCGAAGGTGCAAGGTTTTGATTTTTTCCTCCTACAGTCTACATATGTGAGAATAGCATTTATTAACAAATGCTGTTTTGAATTAGAGAGGAATGACATTGATAATTCAAAAATTAAAAATTTAAATAACAGAGTTTTACAGTAACTTACAGGTTTTCGTGTGATTTTAGTGATATGAGCTAATACGAAATGACCCAAAGTTAACTTATGGTCTTACATTGACTGATATTTGACCAAAAAGTAATGATATACCATAATTATATTTTGGTTCTGAAGGCTTAGCCAAAATTCAAGTCCTGCCATTAAACTTATAATATTGATAAAAGTGATAAACATGAAAGTAATAATATTTTATTCCCCCCCTCTCTTTTTGAAGATTGAAAAATATCAGCCTAAAGTGTAACTATTTGGGGACAGCAGGAGTCTGAGCTGTAATGCTCTATAATTTTACTTTTTTGCTGTTAGTATAAACTCAGCTGTTCTGCAAATTTACTCTCCTTCAATCTTGCATTATTGACCTCTTCATACAACATGTCAGAATTTATCCCATTCCATTTTCAGGGTTAGGGAAGCTCTATCGAAAGGAGAGATTTCAGGGAAATGGTGGCATATCATCAGTTCATATGCATACGAGTGCAGCATGTGAACATGCTGTGTCTGGGATCAGCCTTAAGATGTGACTGATAGCTCTTATTTGTCTGATAGAGCTGGCCAGGGAAATAGAGCTACAGCTGGTTACTTCATTAGGTCCTCTCATTGATTGAACCCTGCTGAAGTGATGCAGCAGGCTCCTCAGATAACTGCTGGTAATAGAACAAAATGAATTCTTATCACAGAGATTGGAAAGGCCATTAACCCTGGCCTCCAATGCTTTTCAGAGGTCACAGACAGGAAGCCAAGCGGTGACTGGGAAACTGTTTTCTGTCTAACTACAGGTCACGTTAGAAGGGTGTGTGTGACTTTTTGTACCCTTCAGCTTCTGTATGGATGAAACTGTTACACTGGCAGATGTTAATAATCAGCTATAAATAAATATTGAAACCAGAGGAAAAAAATGTGAAAGCACAGGAATTTATTTCAATAAATGTTTAATAAAAGAACAATTGTTACCGCGATATTTATTGCCAGTTCTGCTGTAGTTTTAAAACTAATACTTTTTCATATAAATTGGGAAGAGAAATACATAGAGGCACTTTAAAAAGGAAATTTAATATGGGTTTTATATAAAAATATTTCCTTCCTCCCTCTTCATCCTTCAGAGATGGAAGTTATAGTTATTCATGGCTGCCTGGCTTCTTCTCCTCCCCAGAAAGCCACCACCAGGCATCTCTGAATGAGCACCACACTCTGCTTGCATTTCACCTGGCTGAAAGGAGTGCACATCTAAGGAACAATCCTATCATTGACATTCAATGCAACCTTTCAATTAACCAGGAGGCTTCAACCTCACTCTCATCACACAGCTGAGGACTTTCTCACACCGGTCAGGTCCCAGCCAAAAGGACTCATTCAGGTCAGGCCCTAGCAGCATATGATGGGTTTTCTGCCTCTGTGAGGAGAGGAATCCTCAGAACAGACACTGGTATTTTTATATGACTAGTCAGAGAGGGAAAACTTTTACAGATTAGGAGAGTTTCGTGAAGGATGCATCTCCCAAAAAGAAATGGAGAAGTTGCTTCTCATTACTAATGTGCATTATCTGCCTATGTATGCATCCCCAAAGATGTACCAAAGACTATTTTTAACAATATGTTGGTGGCTTCTAAACTTACAACTGTGATTTAATTTCAGTGTCTGTGGTTGTGTGGTATTTTCTGTTGGAGCCAATCTTTCCCTAGGAGTTGGTTTATTTAAATGTAATTGGGTCCTGTGGATGGAAAAAAAAATGACCGATTTTATGTCTTTAGAGACCCACCCAGACATTTGGTTTGGCCTTCTGTACATAAATAATAACCCGAAGGTGTATGCTGTCATTGACCCGCTGGAAGCCCCAGACGTGGCTTGGCAGGAAAGAAACCCAAACAGATTATCCACATAAACATAGAATCAGATGCTTCTCTGCGTTAGGTTAGGTGTATGTATACATAGATATGCATAGTTTATGCTGTATTTTGAGATCTTTGTAGAACATAAGAACAGAGGGAAAAAGAGTTAATATTAAGAACGCACATATTTTAGTTACTTTGAAGTCACGAAGGGCTTGATTTTATGAGTTTATTATTTTTAGCCTGAGCTTATATTTGAATCAAATATGAAGAGAATCATGTTTAAAATTGCACTGAGTAAGCAATGTCGAAGGCATCAATTTCTAACGGAAAAATTACCGGTAAGTCCTTTTGCATACTTGCATCTTGCATTTTGGTATAAAACTTTTCAGTTTATTTGCTATATGAGTTAATAAATATGCCTTAGAAATCTAATGAAGTAAAAGCTTTCACTTATCTCATTTATCAAGAATGTTCGATTCTGTTGCAGATGTTTCCAGGAATGACACAGAGGCCTGGAATTTCAGCCTGTGATACCTGGGGTGGAAGTCTTGAAACTTTTAGGCTTGTAATTAGTTGGTTGTGCACTATGAACCTTAGTGGGAACTCTGGGTTCAGTTCATGTTGTCTAATGAAGAACAGGCATGATTCTTTGTTGTTGGATTTCAGTCTAAGAATGTTTGATAAACGAATGTTTTTAACCCTTCCTATAGTAAGCAGCATTAGGTGATGTTAAGTCAACTTTAAGAAACAGAGTATGCTTTGGAGGAAAAGCATGTTGGTATTTTTCTTCTTACTCTCATTAGGTAAAATAGTCAGATGTTTATTTTATTTTAGATAAAATAGTACCTTCAGAGATCTATGATATTTTAAGCATTATCTCCTTCTTTTAACTTGAATGAGTTAAAGAAAAGAAAGAGTTATAGTATTAGGTCTCAAATAAATTTTAGGGAAATGAGTAAGTTAGTGATCCACAGTGTTTGAACTAATGAGTTTTTCTCTATATGATGTGTTAGTGTAATTTACAACTAGAGGCAAACTGTTTTGTGCTTTTTAAAAATTTGATGGCATTCAGTCTGATTAATTTCTGCAAGAACCAAGTGTTACTGACATGTTTTCAAATGGCAAGTATTATTATGAACGTATAGGCAAAGTTGGTATCTGTGGGGCAAGGGCTATGTACTATCATGATTTTTAAAAGTTTAATTTGTAAACTGTCCCATGGCCCCTTCTCAGAATCTTTAGCAGCATCAATAGCCTATACACAAAAAAGTGAAAATTCTGAAAGTAAGTTTCCTAATAAGTTTATTTGCATGGTATTGTGTTTTGTTAAGAAGAGTCTTGACTTCCTGATTCACTGGTGGCAGGGTGGGATTGGTGGGGGAGAACCGTGACTTGTTTCCTAGCCATTTCAAGATTATTTGAAATAATACTATAAAGTTTCAATCTATTCTGTTTTTATTTCACTAAACTTTTCTAAAACATTTTTTACTTCAATAATATCTTGTGAGAGATTTTCTTGATTGAGAACATTTAGAAGTTTATTAGAGAAAAAAAGAGAATGTTACACAAGACGGGAGGCCAAAAATATCACCATCTCTTACAGTGTTTTGATGCTTCTCTTAGGATTTTGGCCATAAAATTTGTGGTGGACTTGGGAAATTAAAAAGGATGTCTGAAAATCAACTTTACTTAAAAACCAAGTGAGATTCTTTAATCTTTCCATCTTTAGAAATTTGGTTTTCAAATCAAAAGATTCTCTGCTTTTGGTAGAATACGTACAGTACTTTATGAAGCTGCTTTATATACTGTCATTTTAATGCTGCCCTGAAAGTATTATTTGTCTAGTCCTAAAATTCTCAAAACTATGCCTAATATTAGCCATAATACAGAAACATCAGATGTTCTCCTGATAATCTGTGTGCTCTGGGTGACACTTGTGAGTTACTGAGATTTATTCTATATTTAGTAAACCATTTTCTACCTAAGGATTTAGTTAAGTGTTTGGAGAGGTCCATTAGTGCTTCTCGGCTATGGGGGTTACATTTCTTGCTAATATGTAAGCATATAATTCTAAATTATTTCAGTTTTTAAAAAGTTAATTTCTTTTGGACTTTATATTGTAGAAAATCCAATCAATCTTTCTTTTGAGAAGATCTGTTTAGTTTTCACCTTAATAATTAGCTAATTTGTCTTTGCATGATCATATTCATGTGGTTTGGCATTCACCCTTATTTGTTTATTCATTTGCTCCTACTCATGCAGACTAAGGGACAGAGTCATAGGGAAAGAGGGGGCATAGGTCAGTGGCCGCTGAATGCTCAGTGTACTGCTGACCAAGCCCAGCTCTTTTGGGGTTCAATTGCTATTTGAATTAGTATTTCTTAGAACATTTTGATTGGAAATTTACTTGTTCTTTACTTATATTATTTTTCTCTAACATTATGTTTAATAATATTTTTTTAAAAACTAAAAAAATATGGCTGTCCCAATTAGATAAGTTAACCCTCAGTTTTCTGGCAAATGAAAAAGTTGTACATTAAAGTGATAACAGGGAATCCATAGATTGATTTTTCTCAGTTGCTTAACACCCACTGAAGAGCTCAGGGAGGTCATTTGCACACAGCATATTAACCTGGGAGCCCGGGACTGGGGAACTCCATGTCCCCTGCAGTTCCCTGTGAAATTATCCATATAGCTTCCACTAGATTATTAATATTCCTCAGCATGAAATGCTGTTTTATAAAACCCCTGGAAGAAAACTGGTAATACATAGTTTGAGTTGTATATAACATTTTTGTTCCTGAATTTGGAGCCATGCTCTCCAGTGCTGTGGTGTGTATGCCACGTGCCCCTAACCCACCCCCAGAAAGGCCAGTCCACCACTCTGACCACTCACTCCGTCCGATGGGAACCTCTCAGGCGTCCTAGCTATGGGCACACTCTCTCTTCCCTGGCACAGCTGCTAATTTATGAGCTCCCAGGCACATTCGTATTTTTGAAGAAAGCATCTTGAGAAACCGGATTTTCCTAAATCGACTTGAGAGAAATAGTATATAGATTCACCTTTGCAGTTCTGCTCCTGGAGTCTTTAAGCACTCAGCCTAAACAAAGCCACTTCAGTGACTTGGAAAAACTGGATAACTGAGAAAGAGAGTAGAGAGGGGTTAGAAAATGAAGTAGTTGGTTCCTGTTAGAAGAAAGGAAAGAGGGAGATCATTGAGGTAAGCATAAAGTACAGAAGTAGGAAATAAGAGTGAACCAGAAAGTGATGTGTGTCTCAGCAACTGTGAGAGAACATCTGTGGGGTATGATTAGCAGTCAACTTAGAGCCCTGGAGGTCATGAATGTGAATACAGGGTGGGCAAAAGTAGGTTTACAGTTGCAAGCACTCAAAACACAGAGCTTATTCTTATATTATTATAATTAATTATTATATTATTTTCCGTGTGAACAACTGTAAACCTACTTTTGCCCCATCCTTTATACTTGAGCATTAAGGTTTAGGCAAATATGAAGGGACGAAAGGAACAGTAATGGGAAAGGGACTGTGAAAAGAGAGGGTAGTCAAAATAAAAACACACAAAACATATTTGAGGTGACGGTGAATTATTGTCCAGTCTTATGAAGTAGTTTTCTACTTAGCCTTTGTAGCAAGTACTTGGAAGTTGACAAAGTAATGGCAGATGTTCAGATAATGGGGAAGCCTAAAGGATCTTTAAGACTCATGGGTCCAGGCTCCCAGTGGCTTCCTGACTTGCTCAGGGTTACTAAGTCACTGCACAGCCCAAGCTTCTGATTTCAATTCAGCATCACTTTGGTATCTTTATCATTGTCCACTCTTTACTTAGGTGGAATGGAAGATTTTAAAAGCTGATCATTCTCTTTAATCATTTGTCTATAAAATCTTTCTCTGAAACAGAAAAAATACTTAATAGCATGATGGAGAATAAGATACCTTGTGCACTAATCCTTTCTCCCACAGAGTTAATTGTTCCATGTTAGTGGTGTTTTATTTCAAGAATACTTGGCTCCTACTGCATAGTACCACTTCCTGAATAGTGTTGGTTGTTTCTATTTTGTCTCCTCCTTCAGACTCAAGCTCCTGGAAGGCACCAAAGGTTGTTTTCATTTTAGTTATCCTCTAGCCAAATATGGCCCATGTCATCTAATGGGCTCTTAGTGAATGTCTGCTAATTTAAATGTCTTTATGCTATGAAGTAAGATATTGTGTCTAAATAGATCATTATTTCTAGTCCTTAAAGCACTTTTTTATTGTTACACATTTCCAGTGAGATGTAAACAAACAGTTTGAGAAATGGCAAATAAGGGATTTAGGCAAATTAGGGTAGATTAGGAAGCAATAAAAAAAGGTTCAGCTAAAGTTAAATGAAACAGCAGGGGGCCAAACGATGCTTTACAGATAGAATATCGTAGGTCGTTAGAGCTTAATAGGCAAATGTTTTCATTTTAAGGGCTATAAAATAATTTTTAACTGCAATTTCCTCACTTAAAAAAAGAAAAGCCCTTTTTAAGGAAAGAAAAAGAATTTGAGAAAATATTGTGATATTTGCTCTTTTTTTTTCCTTTAAGCCTTGTTCAGAGCAGTCTTTTCACACTGCCTTCTTCCCATTTACAGAAATGATATTGACCCTTTGAAGATATTTTCTTGTCTAACCCATCATAGTTCATAAAATTAAAAGTCAAGTTAACAGTCCATCTCAGCCCTCAGCCACATCCTCCTTGACCATGGTTCTCAAGGGAAGTGTAGGGAGGTGATTTTATAGCCATTTCACAATAATTGTATACTCTTATTTCATTTTTAAGAGCTTTTGTTTCAGGCAAGAATGTGCTTGGACTTCAAAGAATTAATTGCATACAACTTCTATATTTATGAGGCAGTCACAAAAAGGGACTAGCAAAAGGAACAATGGAGAGTGAGTCATTTCTACACGGTGTTAAACGTGGAATGTGAGAAAGAAAAGATTGCTAGCAAAGCTGGCATATACTTCAAATGTCTTCCTCTTGAGCCTATTTCAATAGGATTGTAAACTCTTTTACCTTTGAGAGAGAATATCAAATACTTAATAAAAATGTGACAAATACTTGATTAATTGATTGGAATCAGAGTCAGACTAAAATGAAGAAAGAGACTCTATTACCTGGAGAATTCTGCTCTTTTGCTGCTATGATTGCTGAGGAGTCCATTGGCAAGAGCTCTGGTATCACGCGTGGCCTGGGCTTGTGAGAGAAAGAAGAATGAAAGTCCCCTGCCCTCAGGAGTTTAGAAACTGCCTAGAAGACAAACTCAATGTTCTTGACACAGAAAACCAGGTAAATTATGACAGTTTAGGGCTCTTCATTAAATTCATAACTATTTAGAGGACCATTGGATCTATGGGGCTTGTTATGATTAGTGCAGGTCTTAGGACATAAAGAATGAGTAGAATTGGGATATGAAATCGAGTTTTATTTGTTTGCCTCTGCATCTATTTATTTAGTCATGGGCCTAGGGTTAAGAGGGGGAAGTGACATGATTCAGATTTAGGAATGAATAAAAATAAGATTGTGTTGAGAAGCAAGAAACTAAACAGCCATTTAGGAGCAGAGCAGACAAAAATTAGATAATTTAGACTATGGAAGGTTTTGAAAGTTAAGCAAAGAAGTTCATCTTTGATGAGGCAGAAAATGAGAAGGTACCGAAGCTTTGGAGTGTAATATGCCATCACTGAAGAGGCGATTAGGAAACATGATGGGGCAGCCATGTGTTAGAGGGGTAGCGTTGGTGGGGCCTGGAGGCAGGAAGTCATTCAAAGCTAATCACTATGGTGGCTACTTGAAGGGGTATCTCAGAGGGAACTCCCAGTAAATAGAAATGAGCATTAAAAATAAGTCCACCATGCAAACTGACTGACTAAATATAAACAAGGAAAGAGTCAAGGGTTCTGCTAAAATTCTGAAGTTTGATGACTGGCACAACTTCTCAGCTAAGTGGGCCCCAGGAAATGGGATGCATGGGCTCTGGTAAGGGTGCATGACTTCTCCCCTTTCTGACACAATGCTTTAAATGTCTAGTAGGCAGAGGAAGTAATGCTTTCATAAAGTTTTTTCTTATAACTAAAAAAAGGGAATCATTTTTTATCATGATTTTTTATTTTTTTTAAGATTTTTATTTATTTATTTACTTTCAGAGAGAGGAGAAGGGAGGGAGAAAGAGCAATGTACGGTTGCCTTTCACATGGCCCTCATTGGGGACCTGGCCCGCAACTCAGGCATGTGCCCCAACTGGGAATCGAACCGGGACCCTCTGGTTCCCAGCCCGCACTCAATCCACTGAGCTACACCAGCCGGGCATTATCATGATTTTTTAAAGAGACTTTTGTAGTTTCAATAAAACAACATTAGGGGCTTTGTTTTCTTTATAGCATTTAGAGCTTATATTTACATTAGCCTGAGAATATCATTTGTGCTGAGTAAGTGTACAGAGAATATTTTATGCAATATGGAACAATGTAAGTCTGGGACATTTGTGTACATTTCCAAATGAAAAAGATTGATTAAACTGAAATATCTCTAAGTGGTTCTATTGCATTTTCATAGTGTGACTATCACAGTTGTCTGGCACATCGTAAGTATTCAATAGATACTCTTTGAATATGTGAATGAAAACTAACCCAGAACTAGGTCACAAGCTGAACTGCTCACAGGTGAGGTAAAACAGTCTTAGTAGGTAACATTTTGCTGGAGATCAATTAGGTAAGTTTCATTTTTCTATTCCCAGGACAAGAGAAGATTGCCTCTGTTAATTTGTCAAAAGAAGGGAGACAAAGTGCCCAAACTCCAGTCCATACATACCCAGCAACACTTTAGGGGACAGACAGCGGAGGCAAGGCACAGAAATGTAACAAATGACATTGATTCCATTTAGCCTCGCCTGCTTACATTCTAATCTTGTGAATCCTGTGAATACAGAGAGAGACTTCTCAACAGTTCATAGTGTAGCTGCAAAAGCAAATACAGCTCTGCACATTTCCAGGTAACTCCTGTGAATTAGAAGTCAGTTTTCTTCACTCTGGAAATAGAACTGGAGAGTATTTGGGGCCACGCATTAGCTGTTGCCTTTTGAGGACTGTTGCGAGGACTAGGCTTAACAAGATTTGCAATGTATGGGATAGGTGATAAAAATTTGTCATATAAAAGATATAATTTTTCTGATATTACATATTTCATTGGATCCAACATATATTCTCTTCTTCCTATATCCTTAATAATGTGTTTTAAAAATACTCAAAAAGAGGATTCTACACTAGGCTCAAATTACCACATTAACAATGTTTTTATTTGTAGCTTATAAAAGCGAGATAAAAAGAAAAATAAATTATTTTTTCGTTATTCATTTTCTTTACCACTAGATTCTTTATATTTTCATCCTACAACATGCTTTTCATTTTCTTAAAGGTGCCCACATTTATGGATTTTGTTTGTTGTGTGCCTTTTTGTATTTGACTTCTGGTCCTCATTTGTGAATTGTCCACACTTACTGCAGATCAGGTTCTCCTACTATTTGCTATTATCTTGTATTTTAGAATAGCGATATATTTATTTTTTACAGAATTACATTTTTTAAAGATTTTATTTATTTATTTTTAGACAGAAGGGAAGGAAGGGAGAAAAAGAGGGAGAGAAACATCAGTGTGTGGTTGCCTCTCACATGGCCCCCACTGGGGACCTGGCCTGCAACCCAGGCATGTGCCCTGACCGGGAATTGAAGTGGCGACCTCTTTGGTTTGCAGCCTGCGCTCAATCCCCTGAGCTACACCAGCCAGGGCCAGAATTACATTTTGTTTTAATCATAAGATGTTTATGGCCACATGATTTCAGCTTCTACATCACCTTTTACATTAGTGATGATCATGAGTGTGAGTCGTGACAACAAATGGCCCAAATCACCACACATTTTTGAGATGTTTTCATTATCTTTCACCATTATCTTAAAATTCGTGTGCTATGTGTATTGTATCTAAGTTTTTGATCAAATTTAGAAATGTCGTTAAAAATACAATGTGATAGTATTGCCATAAAGCTTACTTGAAGAGTTTAATAGGGAACGGTTTGTGTTCTGCAAGGTTTTTCATTTTTGTTGATGTAATTTTATTGCTTATATGACCTCCATAATAGCTACGATGAAAAAGCTGTGATCTTGGCTTGTAGCCAGACAGGATGGTAGTCAAGTCATTACTCAGCAAAACTGATTTCTGCATTGTGTATCACAAAGAAGACAATGGAAATATTTTTATGTGCTAAAACCAAATAGGTCGTGCTCTCTCACCCTCTTTCCTAGCCCCTATTTTACATCATTCTCCCTCATTTTGCCCCCCCTTACTTTCTTCTGTACTTCCTACTCCTCAAACTTGCCTCCCCAATTATTCTTATGATCCTGTTAATCTCCAACATCTGTGAGATTGGTAAATCCTAAATTGACTTCCGATGGCTTCTTCTGTGATAATTTGACTCCCATCCCTGTTTCTATTACTCTTTGGAAATCCACGCCCACATCTATCCTCTGCCATTGGTCATGGCCTTTCTCTCTCCCGCATCATTAATTTTTCACTTACCACTGGTTCATTCCCATCATCATACCAACATTCTATTTCCCCACGTATACACTCTCCTAGGATGCCACCTACATCCACCTCCACACGTGACTGTATTTTCGTGATCCTTTTTACAGTAAAACTCCCCAGGTAATTGTCTACACTTGACATTTCTCCTTCATTTTCATTCTCTCTTCTCCCCATATTCAAGGAGTGTTTGCCCTCCCTACTCCACAAAAGAAGCTCCAGTCGAGGACTCTGAGTACCTGCTCTTTGGCAAATCTAATAACCAATTCTTAGTCCTCATCTGACTAGACCAACCAGCAACTTTCAACATGTTGACTCTCCCTTCTTTTTGAAACGTCTCTTTCACTAAGCATTCCACATTCTACATCCTGTTCTCTCATGATCTTCTCCTACCTCACTGACTGTTCTCGTGCAATTCTCACTGGTTCTTCTTAGTTGGGGAGAGAGCAGAAGGAGTGTTGACCCTAGTGCAGGCACACAGAGAGAGCATTCCCTATAGGGAATTTTAAAGGGGTAATAAAATTGGCAAGTTAGCCTGTTTAATTATTATTTTTATCATGCACTGGTAATTCCAAACAATGTCAGTGATAAAATACCTCTCCTTGCTGGCATGGGCTACTCATGGCGTTCCCTACTTTGGCATGCCCCTATGTGGTAGTGTCTCTCGGGTTCAGTCATGGACCCTCATGCTCTAACTGATCTTATTCGGTCTCAGCTCAAGGACTTACACTGCCATCTATATGTCAGTTCCCCCATCACTTCCTTCTTCCCTCCTTTCCTTCCTTCCTTCCCTCTCTGCCCCCACCCCCATGTGTCTAATTGACACCTTTGATATATATTCCAAACTACAGATTCCAAACGTTCTCCTCCCTCCCTTGGTCCACCTATATTTTTTCTCATTTAAGTAAATGGCATGTCCATTTTTCTAATTTCTTGGACACAAAATCGTTGGAATCATTTTTGAGTCTTCTTATTGTCTCACTTTCCTTATGAAACCTATTGTTAAGTCCTATCTGTTTCTCCTTTGAATATGCATGAGTTCCTCTACTGCCTCTGTGGTCCAAGCCACCATTCTCTCTCACAAAATCACCAGTGCCTTGTTTTACCTAACTTCCTTGTGTAGTTTTCACTTGTGCTTCACTTGTGCCTCAAACTTCTATGGAAGTTCTTTTCCTTTGCTCGCTGTTTTACCAATCCTTCCAGGATCCTGTGCCTACATCCTGTTCTCTGTCATTATCTTTTATTGTTTTTCAGTAACCTTTAGAACCACTTCTTAATTTTCCTTCCCCAGAGTTCTGTCCTCCGCCCTCATCTTCCACACTCTATGTGTTCTTCCTGAAAAGTGTCATTTACTCACAAGTATTAGTTACTACTGCTTCCAAATATTTTCAACTCAGACTTCTCTTCCAAGATCTAAGTCCATAAATTTAAATGTTCTCTGAACAGCTGTGCTCTAATTCATGTCCAAAATTGAGCTCATCACTCGAATCTTTTCTCTCACTCAAATCTTGGCTTTTTGACATTCCCTTTTCTCTCCAGTGTAATCACTATTCTTTATCCACAATTTCTTCTAGAGGGTAATAGACTGAAGCACGATGAATATTTGAGTTTGCTTTTTTCTTTTTTTATAACAAGGCTCCTTCTCTATTCCGTCTTCTGCACAGCATCCCAAAGGTGCAGATGTGACCATGGCATCACCTGCTAAAACCTTCCACTTTGCCAGAATTGAGGGATCCTTTTCCAATTCTTGCATTCAGGCAAAGAAGAAGAAAAAATTGGCTGTGACTCAGAAACCATTTTTTTCTTCTGCTAATACAGTCCAAAGAAAGCAATGTGCCAGATCTCATCAATCTGTTTGCTCATTAATGAATGATTTATTAAATAAACATTTCATGGGTGTGCATAAGTATTGTCTTGAAAATTCATAGCAGATTCCAACAGTGCATTTTTCACTCTTGGCTCCAACCTAGCCTTTCTAATCTTGCTTTTCTGGGGCTAGGCATACTTTTGCTGACTTTCCCTCTCCAGATTTATTTCACTTATGCTTGTATCCATCATTGCCTAGGTCAATTCTCATAAGTGCAATTTGGGGTATATGACTATATAAATTTGACCTTTCCTAAAGTGGTGAAAAGTGGAAAACTCCAAATAGTGAAAAATCCAAGGATTGTTTACATATAATTTAGGAAACTTTTCTGCGTCTTAGATTAATGGTAAATTTATTTCAACAATTATAGTGTTGATAAAAAGAATCGATCTAGTCATCTGAGGATTTTCTTTTATGGCCACATATAATTCACAAAATAAATAAGCCTGCACATGGGAAGCAATAATTTCCCCCACATATATATAACTGTATAGAATAGTTTATTATAAGTAGTAGTGGTGCATTTCATGTCAGCATATTTAAGACATTACATTTTTAGAAAGTGTCATGCAAAACTTAATTTCCTTGTTGTGTATGGTCAGGTGGAGGTAGTGATAACTGACAGCTCATCCTTACACTGACTCGGTGCAGAGAATGGAAGGCATCATTCTATCCCCACTTTGCAGATGAGAAGACTGGCTCCAAGATGTTAAGAGCTCTGTTTAAATTTATGCTTATTGAAGCCAGAGTTTTAATTCTTTTGTCATACACTTCCCATTTGACTTATCTTTGTGAAAGCTCTAAAATAATGTCTTTCCTTCACTGTGAATTGCTTTGGAGAAAAAAAACAAGTGTTTTTTGCTTTGATGATATGTTCAGTAAGGCCTATGATTCAGATGACTGCGTGTAACGAATAATCTAGAAAATGACTCAAATCCAATGTTTGTGTATAAATGGAGATTTCCTGAGTTTTGGAGACAGCCACGTTTGCAGTCCTACATATTCTAAGATTGTGACTTCTCCTTAAGTTTTCTCTTAATGGAGTCTGATGGTGGGGTTTTGGAGTGGGGAGGGGAGGATCCCTCTCTTGCAAGAGAAAACTCGGGGTGTCTGTCACTGCCTAACTCAGAGTTCGTCTTCTTCACTATAACCTTTGTAAATGGCCAAAACAGTGTGGACTGAACCATTTTTAAAACTTGGTTCACATACCTGTTTTATTGCAGCCTATGTAAAATTTGCTTAAGAATTTAAAAAGCAACCTTCAAATTGCTCAGAAAACCAATGTTTAGTTTTGTTAACTTTTACTATTTCCAAAATATCTTGATGGACAGGGCACATATTACATATAAATATAATCTAAAAGTCCAGAATACCAAACCTTTTTTTTTAATAACTTGTATTCAGCAGGATAGAACAAAGCCACAGAAAAATCACATGAGTACTTATTCAGTACTAAATGTTTTATATTCATTAACTTTATTGTTCTCTGAAATTTGGTGTTTTTGATTTTTCCATTTTCACATACAGGATCCTGAACTTCAGGGTTGCTAATTAACTTGCTCTGTGAAATAGCTAGAAAATGGTAGAGGTGGGATTGGAGCCCCAGTGTATTTGGTTCTTACGTAAGAAGTTCCCTGCCCACTGCCCTTGCTCCGGCACAAGCGCATGCATAGGAGTAGTCAATATTCTCCTGAAGAAATGATTGTTGCAGCAGTGCAGGCTTTCTAAGGGCCAGATAGCTATAGCAGAAGTGAGCACTTTTGTGTCACTGATGACTCACCTTTTCTCTCTGCCTACTCAAAGTTTTAAGCAAAGGGAATGAATCTCAAATTCATAAAAACTGACTATAATTGGTTCTCCACAGCAAGAGTGAAGGATGGTTTCATGGATAATGATTCAAAAGAAGTATGCCCAAGTAATTCACAGAATGTGATTGAAATAAAATTGTGGGAATTGTGAAATCATTACATGTCACAGGACATATTTTTTTTTAATTATAAACCTGATTCAACTCTCTAATTATTGTAGTAAGTAAAATAAAAAAAATGCTGTCTTAGGAGAGGTACCTATCATTGCAGAGGTCTTCCCGGTCAAACTGTAAAAGCAGGTATAGAGGCTTCCAAAAACCAAACAACATGGAGACAAAGAAATGCAACTGCCCTGAGCGTAAATGATACCCCTGTAAGAAGTCTTTGAAAGAGTTAAAGGAATAGTGATAAAGATGCACTAATAGATAAACATTATTTTCTTTTTCATAAAAAAATAACACTGGCTAGTGTAGCTCAGTGAACTGAGCACGGGCCTGCCAACTAAAGGGTGGGTGGTTCGATTCCCAGTCAGGGCACATGCTTGGGTTGCAGGCCAGGCCCCCAGTAAGGGACACGCAAGAGGCAACCACACATTGAAGTTTCTCTCCCTCTACTTCTCCCTCCCTTCCCTTCTCTCTCAAAATAAATAAAATCTTTAAAAAAAATAACTTTAAAAGAACTATGAACTGAATGAGGCTATTCACACACTATGGAGAAGAAGGTGGAGGTTTTCATGGATTAAAAACTGGCTGTGAGACAGAAGGCAAAGTGTATAAAGAGCCGGTGCTCACGTGAACAACAGCTGTTGCTGGGCGGGGGCGGTGGTGAGGAGCTGTGTGTGGACAGAGGCGCTTCCTGTGTTGATGAGCAGACTAGAAATGGCAACACATCACATTAGAGAATGAAAATGGTTTTAGACATTTTTTAAATTAAATTTATTGGGGTAATATTGGTTAATGCTAATATATAAATTTCAGGGATGCAACTTTTTAATATCACATCTTTATACTCTTTTGTATGCTCACCACCTGAAATCTGGTTTCCTTCTGTGTCTGTATATTTGACCCCATTCACCCTCTTCATCCTCTCTCCACCCACTTTCCCCTTCGGTGACCACCATGCTGTTGTCTGTATCTATGAGTTTGTTTTTTTCATTTTTGTTTGTTCTTTTGCTACTTTTTTTTAGATCCCACCTATGAGTGAAATCATATTGTTCTTGTCCTTTTCCATCTGCCTTATTTCACTCAGCATAATACTCTAATATCCATCTATGTAGAGAACATAGAGAGAGATTGTGACGAGCCCTATAAGAACTTAAGTCTTGATAACTGGGCAACTAGTTGATAGATGTGAACATGATATTATTCCTAAGTTATGATAACAGAAGTTCAATCTTCCAACTTCAAAACTATCAGAAATAAAACAGGATCTTACATGGAGAAATATATTAGAGATTAGCAAATTTACAGAAAATATTTCTGTAAGAGTATTTTAGATATGAGACAGTAAGAAGATGTATGAGTAATTTATTGAAACTAATTGATATCAGGAACAGTTCTTTTGAGGTCCCATTACAGTGAGGTCATAGATGATTCAAGAAGCAGAAAGAAGTGGTCAGACATTCCTGGACTATAGGCCCCAAGAAGTACCTCTTCCCTTACTATGTAAAACTAACTTCTGGGTAAAACCAGAAAGATAGGGCAAAGACAATTAACTTTGCCAGAAAATAAAAAATTACAAATCCTGCCCCATTCAGATAATTGATATTGGATCATCCACTGCACTTCAGTTTCTTACTGCCTAGCAGAAATAATTTAAGAGAAGGCACAGCAGGTTCACAAAGATGACGTTGCTTGGTTACTCAGAACGATTTGGTAGCATGCTGAGTTGCTCAGCTTTTTAGAAGAGCACTCTTTGTATCCTCATAGGAAAAGGATGGAGAAGACCACTTGAAACCATTTTTAATTGTAAACTTGCCCCATCTGAAAACAGGCTTTGCTTTTGCAGAGCACAAGCCAGTTCAGAGGTCTTTATTAAAATGTAAATGACCAAGATGGTAATTCATGCTGAATTTGATGTGTTCTTCTAAATATTGATGGATTTGCTTTGAAGGAGTTTGAGCTGGTTTTTTTCGGAAGTAGGAAATTCAAAGTTTTTAGACTTCCTGGCCCAGGAGACCTGGGGGTTGCCTGGAGGCAGCATTGTTTAGAGGAGAGTACAGAGCTTTGGAGTCAGACAGACTCAGTACAAATCCTACCTCTGCTGCTCTGTGACTTTGGAAAATAATTACTGACTCTTTATAACTCATCTTTTCCATAAAAGGAATGGTTTTTCTGTTATAGATTTACTGCAAGGATTGAGTAAGGAAATACATGTTACATGTTTAGCACCTAACCAGTTTCCAACAAATGTTCACTCATTATTTTGAAATTGAAGGAGCTGCAAATATCTTCTTTTTTGTATTCACAGAGTCTGTAAAACATCCTTTTACAATGAGTCACAAAGCTATGTTAGAGGTGGGAGGGGCAATAAAAGGGAGATGAGGAGGACCCAGAAGCATCGTTGAAACTTGTGAACTCTTTTAGAATTCTCCAATTAAAAAGTGAGAATTTAGATCATTTTTTTTTAATGGATCAAAGTGAAGTGGAACTAAGAATGTTACCTGGGATACAAGATACAGAAAATGTTTTTCTTTCTCTTTATCACTTTAGTCTAGTTGGCTTAATATTTATTCTGTTTGGATGTATATATTTTATGTGCTGAACATTTTGCTAAAAATAATGATACACCTTATTGTTTAACGTATTAACAAATCAGTGGTACGGGGTGAGACGTGGTACTCTTGTAGACAAATATTGTCCTAGTACAATACTTGGCAGCTTAAATATTCACTCATTGTTTTAAAAATTCCATTTTCTACTGAACTTATGCCAAATGCTTCGAAATTTTGCTGATAAGTACATAAAAAGCACATGGCTGTTATAGTCATCAGGTACAGATTAGATTGCATTTATTACCAAAACACAACAAAAAACCTTAAACTTAGAATTCCATTTATGTATCTAGACTGTTCTATAAAATAAAAATTCCAGATCTTTCCCTGATCAGATAGTTTTTAAAAAATATTACTCCCTTTAGCAGAAAAAAAGATTTGGAAGATGAGAGCTTGATTTTTGAACTAAGATTAGATGCCTGAAAGTTATCAGTTTATTTACCAGAGTAAATATTACTCATGTAAGGAAATGGAAAGGTGAGAAGGAGAAATGAGATGGATGGTTTATGGGGAATGTCGCAGTGCAAGGAAATGAGAGAGAGCTGTGAGAATTCCCATTCTCATCAATTAGAGGGAAGAGGAGCTCCCAAAATGTGGGTTTTAAGTATTGTCTTGGGAGATGGAACCATTTGAGTGAGGCTAAGGGCATAGAGGGTTAGCAGAATTCAGGCCATTGAGATGGGAAAAAAATGAAATGAGGAATAATTGTGGAATTGAGGACAGTGACTTTTAGGACTTTAAATGGATAGCTCAGTATGTCATTGTGGTTAAGAGAATTATCCCTGAAATAAAGCTGTGTGGGTTCAGATCATATCTCCCCCAGGTGCTTGGGGTGGCCCGATGCACATGAAAGGCATCAGTCATACCTGGCATGGAGCAAGCAATCAGTAAAGCATTGTTGGTGGTGGTGTTCACAGTGATCGATATGCTATTCTACAAAGATGCGACAGACATTGTGGTAACAAAAATAGAGTAATTTGGTACCGTTTTCAAATTTGTGATCATCACCAAATTGACAGAATAGAGTAGAATACTGGATAAATTGTCTGTGGTATTATTTTTAATAGTACTAAACCAGAAAGGTCAGGTACTAGAGAACACAAATTAGTAATCTAATTAGATCACCCGCCAAAGGGACAGACGATGTTAACAGCAGTCCGATTTGTTATTACAGAGCAACTATGAGAGTGAAATATTGAAAGATGCCATGTGTCATTGCTAGGTTTTACACAATTCATTTTATATTGGCAGAAAAGTGCAGGTTAACCAGTTTGTTTGATAAGCTAAATCTCCTTTATTAAAATATTTTATATCATTTATATAAAAGGAGCAACACTGGTGAGGATCTAAAAAAAATTCAGTGGCATATGAACAACGTTCATTGATGAAATTACTTGCAAAACTCACTCTTATTGAAGCAGACTTCAGGTGCCACGTGACCTAATTTATGAGGTTAAATAACAGTTTCTGGTCTTGACATTTTGTACATTTTCTTAAATCACTCTCAAGTGAAATGATTTCCATTTGGTACCAAACTATTATTTGCTTACATTTTATATTCAAATAATGTACATATTTTATGTAATATCAGAATTTTCACAAGACTAGTAAATGGTTGCTTTGTTTTGTTTTATTTCCCACTTGGTTTCTGGCCTTCACAAAGAAAGCAAAACTTTATTGACTCTTGAATATTGTGTTATTCTAACTGGACACATCCAAAACTTCACAGACTTTTATGCTAGGCCACCTTGGTTTCATTCCAAGCTCTGTCAGGGTCACACTTGGAGACCTGGACAGAGTAAGTTACCTTAAACTCTGAGCCCCAGTCTCCTGATTTGTAAAATAAAGATTAATAAATGCCTCATGATTTCATTGTGAAGAATATATGACTGTTTGTATATGAATAGTTATCAGAGTACCTAGCAGACATACAAACTTAAAAAGTGGTCACTGCTTTATTTTATTTTCATGTATCTTTAAAGATAGCAGTCATTTGGTCCAGCTCACTGAAGCACCACTGATGTCCTACTTGAACAAGTCTGTTTAATACACTGATGTGTATGTGTGTAATAGTAGGAGTTCTTTGATAAATTGTTTAGCTCTTGCTAGAAAAGGTAGAAAGAAATGGCTTTACACACATATTCATATATACATATGTGACAGGAATTACTGTCTCTTTGGTATTCCTATGTTTCAGGATATAGGGTGTAGATTAGCACTTTTAATAAAAGTATCCTAGGTGACTTTGATATGCCTCACTCTGTCTTTAGCTGAGAATCTATGAAGATGGAAACTTTTGAGGAAATCACAAATAATTGTCAGGGATCATGTAAAAAGTTACCTCCATACATCATGATAAGTGCTGAAACATGTACATTCTATATCTTGAAACAGATGAATCTCAAAGTGATAATTTTATAAAGATCCCCAAACCTTATGACTCTAAATTCAAAGCTCTTTCAATTATAATGAAAACAGAAACTAATTCCTGTCGCATAAATATAAATAAGCTAATTGCTATGGGAGCATGGAGGAGGTGACACTTGCTTTGGGTTTTGAGGGCAGAATGAGAGTTTAACATGAGAAAACAAAGACATTTAAAAAAATTAAAAAATAAAAGGAACACCATTGATCAAATGATAAAGACACAAGGAGTCTCAAGGAAGAAGATGGGCTTCTTGAGTGACATATTGGATGTACATCAATACTGTGATCTATTTGTAAGTTACTGTAGGATTTATAAGCAAGGACTAAAAGTAAATTTTTCCTATCAAGACAAATGTAAGAGATGGTTACAAGAAAGCAAATGTTTGTTGGTGGTGGGAGGGCGCTGAGCGTTTATTATGATTGTATTATTTTTAGACAGGTTACGACCAAAGGCCAAAGGTTTTGTGCCTAGCAGGAAAAACAATTAGTAAATGCAATAATAGTGCCTTAGTCAATAATAGTGACTTTTATTTTCAAGGTTAATTATTTGCTTAATTAAAGACTTCAGAATCAACCAGAGATACTATTACCTAGAAATATTAGATAAACATGAGTCTCTTTGTCAGTGTAAGAATTGTGTGACCACCTTTTTTAATCTCTCAGTAAGGTTTGGCCTTTTCTCACTTGGAAGACCATATCATATTTATATTATTTTCTTTTGCAATTGCTGATTATTTCTACAATTATAGCTGCATTTCACAAATGAGGAAATTGAGCCTTAGAAAAGTAAAGTGATATACCTAAGGTCCCATATCTAGAAAGTGGAAGAACCATGGTTGCACTCATGCAATTCTGCATCCTTGAAAGGTAGCTCTTGAGATATTACGAGAGATTAAATTGGGAAGACGAGGACTTTGAGATGAGGAGATTGCTGTGGAAACTGTGAAACTGTGAAGAATGAGAAGATGATGGAGGAATAGAGAAACACACATGACCGGGAGCATTGTAAAATGGAACCAAGAGCATGTAATGATGCAGTGGGGAGAAAGAATGAGGTGTTGAAGGTGATTTCTGAGGTCTAGTTGTTTTTTCTAGATTTTCCCTCAATAGAGAATACAAAGGAGGCATGGAGTTGGATGAAAATAATGATTTGTGTTGTTTCAGGTTGAGTTTAGCAAGCCAGGCTGTTGTTGGCCTTGGCTGTTGGCCTTGGCTGTGGACCTCAGAAAAAGATCAAATATGTGGGTTTATTGATGATAAGGATGCATTCTTCAGGTTTTCTTAAGTGCTTCTTTTTGGGCTTACATCAGCTACCATATATTGAGATTTTTTTTTCCCTTTTTGCTACTTTGATAAAGAAATAAAAGCACGCTCATAATTTATGTAATTTGCTATTGTCCTTGTAACACATAACCCCATAATGTAGGCATGGCCAGATATCCAGTAGGTAAAAATCAGAATGAGCCTTTCCTGCTTCCATATTTGATCTATATCATTGTGTTTGTTGTGTGCTGCTGATCAATGAGAATTCAATCTAAGCTCATACCTGTGTGGATTCGTTTTGCTAACCACTGTTTACTAGGTTGTAAAGTATGCAAGAGGCTCCCCTGAGCTCCACCGGATGCTTATCTCATTGAAAGCCAAATTTGGGTCCCTGTGGTATTGTCTGTAACTGCAGAGCTGATTACCTCTCCCTCTGATGTTCTTTGCAGAATCTGCCTCTTTGGGAGCCAGGACCTGTGAGGATGACCTGACGGAGCAGCAGTTGAGAGCAACCTCAGGTAACTGGTATCTTCCTCCTCAAAATTGTGTCTGTCATTCCTCAGTGAGTGACAGCTGTTACTCTCATAGTTTATGTAATAAATGGATCTCCGAAACTGTTCCAATTAGATCTGATCACATCCCTTATACAAATAAGTTAATAGCAAAAGCAAATTTATTTATGTATTTGGACACATATGTGAAGTGACTTCTTAAAGAATGAGTAACATCTACTGGATAATTTCTCATATCTGCATTTATACACTATTAAGTTTCATCTAAGTGGTCAGTTTTATATAAAGTATGAGCCAGTAAGCCAGATATTATTTTTACACAATTAAAACAACCTTGTTGGTGCAGTTATTTTCAGTAATTAAAGGGCTGATTGGATTTTGTGTAGCCATGTCAACACATTTACTAGTCCTAGTGCTTTATGTGTATCTATGTATATTAAGAAATGGCAGCCATGCCCTTTTAGCTGCATTATATTCAGATACTTTAAGGGGAAACTCACCCATGTTGCTACAACACACCTCATTTATTTCCACTGTATAAACATGGTTCCAGTTCCCAGATTTATATATTAGAATAATAATGTATTACATAGAACAAAAAATGATTATAAAGTCCTTCACATTCATAATGGGGTATTGAAACACCTAAAAAAAAAAAAAAGCTCTGCAAGTGAAAACATTCCTCCAATATAAAGTCAGGACTTCTCTCTTAAAAATAATTCAAAGTTTACCTTCACCTATGCATGTCTCATGAAAACATTTTTATGGTGTATGTTATTTTTCCCTAGAGAGCATATTTAAGATAAAATAGCACAAGCCCAATTTGCCTTCCCCACCTTAAACCAATCAAAAGATTTCATTAATGATCTGATTGGAAATAATAGGGCAAAATCAAGACTATGACAGAAAATCAAACAATAAAGATACACTTCCTGACAACACATTTCTTTATTATTTTTGTCTACAAAATCTCCATCTTTACCTCAGTGCTCTGCAGCTTTATACTCAGATGCTCCTATGCCTTCTGGGTATTTCCATGGAGATGTTCTACAGGGGAGTCAAATACAACAAATTCCAAATTGAACTTCTCTTTCCTGCAAAACCATTTCTTCTCTTTTTCTCCATTTCAATTGATGACATCATGCCATAGACCTAGTCACCCCAAGGAGGAAAACTAGGAGCCATCAACTTTACTGAAAATATTAATACCAGGGACTGCTGGGCATAAGCCATGAATAAGATTTGTGAAAATATTTCTACATAAATAAATAAGTTACTTTCACATTGCAGTAAATGTGATCAAGGAGGTGAAAGAGGTAATGCGGTGCCAGAGCAGGGGTTGTCAAGTGCGGTCCCTGGGAAGAGGGTGTGATAACATCTGTTGAGCAGACCCAGATGCGACACTGGGTTTCACAGCATGGAAATCATTGGTGGTTTTGAGAAGAACAATTGGTGCGAAGCCAAACTGGAAGGGTTGAATAATGAATGTGATTTAGTAGAAAGAGAAAATGCAAAGACTCTCAAAGCAGACTGAAACCAAACCAAACAAACAAATACTCCTTTCTACGTTTTATTGAAGGGGAATAGAGGAGTGGCAGAGAATCTAGATGCCTCCTTTTCCTTTTTTTAATTTTGCTTCCTAAATTCAATTTAATGTTTCAATTAACCTGTACTGCCTGCCCACTATATTCCAGGCACTGTTCCAGGGTCTCTGGCACAAAGAGAAATAAGATAATCACTATTTTCAGTAAATGTGCAGCTATTAGGGAGAATAGGCAGTACATGGATAATTTCCACATACTGTGATGAGTTGTTTGAGATCCATGTACAGAAAAAAAGAAGAAAATCTTATTCAGAAACATTAACCCCAGTTCAAGATTCAGGGAACACTTTTTGGAGAAAAAAGTAATTAATAGTACTAGTAATAAAACAGCTAGCTTTTTAAAATATTAGGCTCTGTGTTGACTGATTTTTATACATCATCCTATAACACATCTATGGGGTAGGCATTATTAATTCCATTTTTACAAGTGATAAAACTTGTATTTCTCAAGCTGGCCTTGAAGGAAAAAACAATTATATACAGTAGAGAGAAGCTGTCCTAGATAAGACAGGGAAATATAAGGTATATATAGGAAGGGGGCATTGATAAGAGTCACATGTTCCTAAAACAGTGGTTTACGCTATGTGGTCCTTGGACCAGGAGCACACTCTTCGCCTGGGAACCTAGAGGTAAATTCATAAGCTTCCCTCTAAACCTACTGAATCAGAAACTCCAGGGGTAGAGCCCACCAATCTGATTTCTAACAAGTCTTTCAGGTGATTCTGATGGCATTAAGTTTTTTTGCTTTGTTTTGTTTTTGTTTGGAATATTAAGTGCCAGGTTGGAAGTAAAGAAAAATGATATTGGAGTGGTAGACAAGGACCAGGTATCTGAGAAGTACTCTTACCATGTATAGAAGATTGAATTTTTTCTTGTAGTGAGTCACTAAAATATTTTAAGTAGATTTAAGCAAGTCATACAGAGGGTACATTGGAGGTTGGTGGTAGGACTGGATAGGGAGATGGTGCAAAAATCTAGGGAAGATTCTTCTTATAAGCCAGGTGTTTTGAAGAGATGTTCTGTATATAAAACTAAAGATATTTAAGTTACTATCCTCTGCTTCCTCTTTACATGGTCACTCCATGGGCTAAAATGTGTGCAATGTTTTTCTTTTAGAAGACTCAGAAGAGAAGGTTCCCAAACCCATTGTGTAATAAAACCACGGGAAGCAAGCACAGTTGGCTGGTGCTTTGATAATAGGTACATCACTGGAGCAGACATGTTTAAACATGTATATTATAATTTTTAGAATAAATAAATAGTGATTTTCTAATCACTTTTTTATTCAAATGAAAATACTCTAAGCTAGTCATTCAAAACTTTTCTTTTAAATATAGTTTGTGTATATGTGCAAAACAGCTTAGATCATTATTTTAGCCCTGATAAAAAAAATGCTAGGGGAAATTAATTGTACTGTAGACTACAATGTTATTTCAAAACTTTTAAAAATAAAAATGCATTATCATTTGTCTGAAATCTGGTGAGTTCTACTGTACCCCACTGCACATTTTAAGCTTAAGTACATATATATAATAAAGTTTAACATATGAATAAATATTGTATTTTTATATTCCATGAGGCAAAAAAATAGATACTTATGCTGTGAATATAACAGTGTTATGAAATGTTATAATACTTTTATTATTATTACATGTACTATATTAGTGGAGAAACATTGATGAAAATGAAAACCATATCACCACCTTTGTTTTGGAATTTTTTGTGATGGAATTTATGTAATTTCCTTCAGTGCTAAAGCATCTGTTTAATACATTTAATGTCACATATATATGTACACATATATATTTTTTTCCTACAAAGCATCTTATACTTTATGGCATTTTACAATGGAGAAAACTGATACTTGAAAATTAGAACATAGCCACTCCTCCTGTAACCCCAAGTTCAATGCACAGTTTTTCCTGAGAGAGTGGTTTCTCCACATTAATACTCCTGACTCTAAAGTCTATTTATAAAATGAATGTCAACTTTATTTCAAAAACTCTCCTTAAGAATGAAAGTGAGCTTTTTATTTGGATGTGTATGAAACTTTATGGAAGATATAAGTTACACTTTGATTATTTTTTGCATGATTAAAATTTTGCAAAATTCTATGGCTCCAAAGCGCCTACCTGTAATAAACAGTTCTTGCCTTCAAAACCACAAAACAGGTCTGAATTGCTTGAGCATTAGAGCTAATTGCCTGCCTATTTCAAAGGAAGAACCAGAAGAGAGGTGAAATGGGGGAGGATCCTAGGAGCAGGGGCTGTGCGTGCAAATCCACCTCCAGAGGCTCCAAGTTGTGGCTTGGACTAGCTGGGCAATGTTATGGCCTCAGAACTGCTGTTTGCGATTAAGTTGATGGCAGAGTCTCTCCGTGCTGCTGACACAGAGGCTTTGTTCACATTCAGATTTCTCAAACTGTTGCCAGGGTCAGGCTGAGGTCAGACACCAGAGTGATGTATGGAGGAACATGTCTGGGAATTTCTCTCGCCCTTAAAACACATACTAGAAAATGAAGAATCGGAGACCCTGCAAAAAACCGTCTGATGAGACCCATATTACACTGTAGTTTTTCTTGGAGCACCTTCATAATTTTCGTTTTCTTCTCCTGACACCCCATGTTTTATTAATGTGAGTTGCGATAGCCCTTACAATTTTATGTCCCCTCAAGATAAGGACACTGGTAGCCTGGTGACACTTCATTTTCCAGCCCTGGGGGAAAGGTTCAGTAAATCTACTCAAAGAAGTCTTGTATCCTTCCCCAGGATGAGCTGAAAAGTAATTGCTATGGGCTGTCACAGGTAGCGGCCTGCCACTGGATGTCACGTCACATGTGTGGACTTGGCAGAGACCATGGCCCCATCGAGTTATGATCTCAGCCTTCCTGCCTCCTGAACCAAGCTGGCCACTGTCCCCATTTGGCCTGGCCCTGTGCAGGATGAGGGAGCCTGGTTTTGAATGGTAATTATCAATGCCGGTGAGAGCAGGCTGGAGCCCTGGAAAGTGTCCATTCTTTCTTCCTACAGTACAATTTACACGTGTGTTTGCCTCAAAGGGTCACTTCCCCCAAACCCTCAAGTGACCAACCCCCTCCACAAGGACCTCCCCACTGCTTTTGTCAGCAGCAAAGTGCAAATATAGAACAAACAGATTTGTGTGGTGCCTTTGAGGACTCATGGTAGAAGCAAACTCTTATTTTGAATGGATTAAGTATCCTGTTTCCCCTTAGCTTTGGGGAGCTGCGTCCACTGAGCTCAAAAGTGTCCCCTGTGCTGTGTCTCGCTCTCACAGTAGCAGAGCAGGCAGGCCAATGAGACACTCAATAGCATTGTCTGTGTGTGTGCTCAGCTGCTGCATATGACAGTGGATATTTCATTCTGCTGTCAGAATGTTATTAATAAAACATGGGGTGTGGAGAGCGCCGCGATTCCCCCTTTCAATCACTATAGCATTTGCAATGAAAATTTTATGCAGTGTGTAATTTTCAGTTAATGCTTGACACTTAAAATGTCCATAGCAGCGTTTTGTATGGTTATTGAAGGGTTAATTGTTTCATGTTCTCTGCATAAAAGCTCTGCTTATCAAAAGCAAATAGACGAGTGTATGCATATGTGTCGATGACCTTTTGCCTTTCCAGGGTTAATTTATATGGTCATTAAACATTTTATGAAATTGAGCAGCCTGGTTCTTCAAATCCCATTTTTCCTTCTTCTCCTAATTTATGTAATTCCTACCTGAGCAGGGGAATATGATTTTTATTTTTTGTGCTGCCGTGAAAACAGCATGCCATGCTGAGGGGAGTTGCAAGTCTGGTTATCTGGCATTACTCAGATTGCTAAAAATTCATTAAAATGTGACATCAGCACAGTGAGAGACAAATGATCACAGGATGAAAGAGAACAGTGGGCCTTTCACGGATTAGTGCCGCACAAGCCCAGCACAGAGGCTAACTGCATAAACAGATTAATCCACCAGCAGCAGCATAGCTAAGATTTGCAGAATAATTAAATAGGGTTGAGTTACTATGAGGATTTCCATGTAATCTAGCTGGTGTGAACCCGTGAATGAGGTGTGGGGTGATGTGGTTGTCATAGAAGAAATAGACCTTCTTATGTCCTGTGCCCTGTATAGCACCCCCTATAGAAAAACAAATCACAATGTAACTGAACTTTTAAGATCTTACTCTGACAAATTCCAAAGAATTCCTCTGGGGTCTGGGGAGTGAGGGCAGAAGTAACACCTGTCTTATATTTAACCCATCATTATCACATTATTTCATGGAGAATTTTTTTTCAGAATTTGGTTTGTTCTGCCGTCTATCCAAGTCCATGGAAAAAGGGGTCCAGGAGGTTCTACTATTCAATTACAGGACAGCCTTACACCCATCTTTCAAGCTTTCCTAGCTTCAACTGTACTTAAAATGATTTCTTTTATTTTAATTTAGTACAGGCCCATGTTCTCAATGGATATAAAAGAAGTTGCTTGAGATAAAAATTTGCATTGGTAACGTCAGCAGGTTCTAATACAGACTTGTCAATAAATTTATGTTCTTTTTTGAGAATGAATGTCTGTAGATGATTCATAAGTGACCAAATTTTTAAATGGTCATGTAGTTATCTGACTTGTCTGCCTTTCTGAACAGAGGAACCGAGTGAGGAGACAGAAGGACCTATTAAACCTGCAGCAGTGGCTGAGGACGATGAGAAAGACACAAACGAGAGAGACCTTAGTGAAGGCAAAAACTCCACTAAAGACCCTGGTAAGATGTGAGAACCTTTCACCTTTCTTTCCCCACCCCCAATCCCCAAAGCAGCCCTTCCTTTACCCCACACCCTTGCTTATTAAAAGCTTTTATTCACTTTAAACTGTCTAACATTTCCACTGCTATTCATTGCATGTGCATTTTGCATGTGACTTCCATCAGTAGCCTCCCATTGACCTATTTTTAATCACAACCATCTGACAGAATAGATGTGGATAAGTTGAAGAATATTACAGGATGACCAGCGAGATTATTTTTTAATCAAATCAGTTTGTGTGCTTGTAATTTTTTAAGTGCTTTTCATTAATCTTAGCTATACTTGTGATTCCTCTGATGGCATATTAATTTTTCATAAGCACAGGGTTAGATATCACTTGAGTTTTTTAATCTAGTCACAGGCACCCCCCCAACAACATAACCCTAAAAATACATGTTATTTTTCCTCACTTTTTGTTTTCATCTACACTCAGGAATTTGCCCTTTTTAAGGGCATCTATTTGAGGCATTTCAAACAAAATCCAGTGAGAAAGTTTACAGGTGATTCAGCCTAAGAAAGAGGAAATATCATTGAAAAGGGATTAGGTGCTGAATAATTCTGATCTCCTAGAATAGACAAACCCCAGTAACGAAAGCTACTGTCTTTGAAAACAAACTCTGGTGTCATGACATTTACTTGTGCACAAACAAACCCTAGGCCGGCATCTGGTGTGGATACCTAAGGCCTTTTCTGTGTTTGATTTGGCAAATATATGACTTCATCTATGCTTTGTATGTATGAGATGGAAATCTGTGGTCGTGATGAATAAATATTACATTGGCTACTTTTGCTGCACGCTATACCTAGTTTTATTATGTTGGACTCATTGAAGCAGAAGAACTGCTGAAACGGGTTCAAGCCTATTAGTTTCAGGTAGTCATCTATCTTTTCCTCAGATTCTAGTGACAGCCTCATATAAAGAAGCTCGTTTTCACTGTGAAGACATTGGGTTGTGCAAAAAACACCATTTTTACTTGCAAGTTCATTTAAACCCGAATTGTCCCATATCTGTAATTCTGGTTTGCATATCTTTGTTTTGCATTCTCTTCAAAAATTATTCAAAGGGCTTCCCTACTCCTACCCCACTCTCTTCAATGCTAAATTGCTCTCAGGAGTCCAGCGAGAAAGTGCTGCTTCAATTTGTGTGGAGGGTATAGTGGCTAACATATGATTCTAATTTGACTTAAACAAAGAGGATGTGAGGTTTGTGAGCCTAAAGCAATGTAAAAAAGATGCCATAGTTGTATGTTAGTATGCCGCCCTTGAGGTTACTGACTAGAAATTTGAAATACCTAGCAATCAGTAAGGTCAAGGGTAGTGCCATTTAAACCTCATTTGAAAAGAGTTGGAAATAGTAAAGTAGTCAGTTTACTTACTCTCTAGGATGGATCTCATCAAGGCTGGCTGCTTGACTACTTACTTCCAGAAGGGCAGAATTCTGCCTGCATTCAGTGGCCTCTTTCTGACAGTGATACCGACAAGATTGCAGAAGAGAACCCTCCCAGTCTTCTGAAGAATGTGTGAAACACACAGATAGCACGTCAGCATTCAATGAGTGCTCACATAATACTCGAGTATATGACATTATGCTTGGTTTTAAATATTAACACCCTGTAAGGATGGATTCTTAAAAATGGATCTAATCTTACCATTGAGGGAAGAGTCTTACCTGGGACACACTCAGACGCAGGTGCCCTGTCTCCATCAGTAACATTCACTTCTCTGCCTGAATAATGGGGTCACTACTGCCTAATGACCTGATGAGTTATTGTCCCTAATTGTCCCGTCTAGACAGGACTCACGTATAGGAGAGGATACGGAACATTGTACAATGGTAGTTTAAAACAAATTTTTATCCCTGCAGAAATGCCTCCCCACATATACCTAAAGGGATAAAAATGGACTTTAAAACCAACTAAAAGTAATTACTGAGGTATAAATATTTAGCCTTGAAACCTCCCAGACTTCAAGACAGTTCTTGCAATTGACAACATGAACTTTTAACAAAGTTTTCAGCTTTTAAATTGAATTGGGTTAAGTGAAAAAATTATTACATGGATTTTTTCCCTTGTAAATATTTCTTTTTTTTTTTTAAGATTTTATTTATTTATTTTCAGAGAGAGGGAAAGGGAGGGAGAAAGAGAGGGACAGAAACAGCAATGTATGGTTGCCTCTCACATGGCCCCCACTGGGGACCTGGCCTGCAACCCAGGCATGTGCCCTGACTGGGAATTGAACCAGGACCCTTTGGTTCCCAGCCCGCGCTCAATCCACTGAGCTACACCAGCCAGGGCCCCTTGTAAATATTTCTAAGGATTGTATCACACTTATGTATATATTGTTTTTTTCTTTCTTTTTTTTTAAGATTTTATTATTTATTTATTTTTAGACAGAAGGAAAGGGAGGGAGAAAGAGAGGGAGAGAAACATCCATGTGTGTTTGCCTCTCACGTGATCCCCGCTGGGGACCCAGCCTGCAACCCAGGCATGTGCCCTGACTGGGAATCGAACCAGCAACTATTTGGTTCGCAGCCTGCACTCAATCCACTGAGCTATACCAGCCAGGGCTATATTGTTTTTTCTTAATATCAATTATAATTGTCAAAAAATATGAGAAAACTTATAAATTAATCACTGTCTTAATGAGTCAGATGGGAAACAGTGTGACCCCACTTCAACACAGAACTTTTTAGGCAGGAAGAAACTAACACACGTTAGAAAGACTGTCTGTTTGTATAAGCTGTCGTGCGGAGTTGCAGACTGTGTAAGCTGTTATGCAGAGTTGCAGACTGTTTGTGTAAGCTGTTGTGTAGAGTTGCAGACTGTTTGTGTAAGCTGTTGTGCAGAGTTGCAGACTGTTTGTGTAAGCTGTCGTGTGGAGTTGCAGACTGTGTAAACTGTTGTGCGGAGTTGCAGACTGTGTAAGCTGTTGTGTGGAGTTGCAGGCTGTTTGTATAAGCTGTCGTGCGGAGTTGCAGACTGTGTAAGTTGTAGTGCAGAGTTGCAGACTGTTTGTGTAAGCTGTTGAACAGAGTTGCAGGCTGTTTGTGTAAGCTGTCGTGCGGAGTTGCAGACTGTGTAAGCTGTTGTGCGGAGTTGCAGACTGTGTAAGCTGTCATGCGGAGTTGCAGACTGTTTGTGTAAGCTGTTGTGCGGAGTTGCAGACTGTGTAAGTTGTTGTGCGGAGTTG
>PVJI01003660.1:0-118777 GCA_004026765.1 Micronycteris hirsuta
TTAAAGTTTATTTCATATTAGAAATAGGTTGTTGATATCATTGTCAAATATTTCTAAAACTGCTCATTCAGCTATGAATATTCTGAAAGCTTGCCAAAATATCATTTCTTTCTAGATATGCTATTCATACCGTGGCAGTTATATGTAGCTACAGATAGTCACTTTAAATTTATAAGTATTGGTCAAAATAGAACAGTTTGTCATCTGTAGATATGTGTTACCTTGACAAAAGTAATGTATTTTTGTTGGGGAACAAGGTGATGTAGTGATATTTATCATAAACTTTTAATATATGGTAAAGTTTTTAAAAATTATCATTGAAATTTGCTTTTTATTTAGATTTTCAAAATCTTAACATGCTGGCATTCTCTCATACATGAAATTTTGGTATTATGAAGGAGATGATCTTCTTGAATTATGGCTTGAGAGAAGCCATAATTCAAGAAGCCATTTCTAGCATCTGTTTTTATTGGAACATGACTACGTCCAATTGTTTTGCACTGTCTGTGGCTCTCTTCATGCTCTGATGGCACAGTTAAGTGTTCATGACAGAGAGTGTACAGCCCGCAAAGCCTAAACTACTTGCTGTCTCGCCCTTTACAGGAAATGTTTGCCGCTCCTTAGTTTAGAATAAGTAAGTTATTGTAGTAGGCATTAGATATTTATAATTTGAAGATAGGGTTTTTAAGGATTCTTCATTTACAGCCAAAGATGGAACTGGTATTTTTTTAAGTCATTTGCGCTCTCTAGAAACTTTTGCTGCAGATTAGTATTCTGTGGAACCAAAGTGTTTTATAACTTTTATTAATCCAACACTATGCAATGATTGAATTCAAATAGTAATGAGGGATTGAAAATATACTTTAATGTTGTCTATGCCCAAATCTAGGTGCCAATTTAAGGGCATATTATATGAGATTGAAATTTTGTGTTGTCTTATGTGATTGGATTGCTTAGTCTGTACCAAAATGTCTGCTATGCACGAGTGCTTGGTTGGCATCAAAGTACCCTCGTGTGTTTTCCTTAGCAGCAAGACGACTTTTACTGATGAATGGATTTGTTTATTCCTGCCTTAATTTCTTGAAGATCTTGGGTGTGTAATAATTGCCATTACAAAATTGGAGCCTTTAAACAAAGATGGCATTGAAGCACTCTATAAAAACATTGATCTTATTAGTTCCATAATTGGGTACTGTCAGATTGAATTTATATCCCTCAAACTTTGTGAATAATTAAAAATACATAATAAAATGGAATTGTCATTGTCTTTTCCAACATTTACTAATTTTCAAAGTAACCCCAGAAGTAGATGATATGAGAATTCTGTATGAAAATCAACAAGATTGCTTTTTTTTCATAATTTGAAACATCTAAGCCCTTGAGTTCGAGGCAAAACATGTACTAGAAACAGACTTCCTGGTTTCTTTTTTTTATTAAGTTTTTTTTGTTATTTTTTATTTTTTTTTATTTTATTTTTTTTTTATTTTTATTTATTTTTTTTTTTAGAGAGAGGGGAAGGGAGGGAGACAGAGAGGGAGAGAAACAGCAATGTATGGTTGCCTGTCACATGGCCCTCACGGGGACCTGGCCCGTAACCCAGGCATGTGCCCTGACGGGGAATCGAACCGAGACCCTCTGGTTCCCAGCCCACGCTCAATCCACTGAGCTACACCAGCCAGGGATTTTTTGTTATTTTTAAAATTTTATTTATTTGTTTTTAGAGAGAGGGAGATGGAGGGAAAGAGGAAGAGAAACATCACTGTGTGGTTGCCTCTTCCACGCCCCCAACTGGGGACCTGGCCTGCAACCCAGGCATGTGCCCTGACTAGGAATCAAACCAGCAACCCTTTGGTTTGCAGGCTGGAACTCAGTCCACTGAGCCATACCAGCCAGGGATGGTTTCTATACTCATATTATTCACTCCCTTAACCCATGGTTTACAAGACCAAGGAAGACAGAGAAGAAACTTCAGCCCGAGAATGATCAGCTGGATTAATGCCTTTAAATTCCCTTTGTTAATGTAACCACTTATGTAAAATTTTCCATTTCTTTTCAGATTTCCCCTCATCTTATTGCTGCCTTAAATTATCTTTAATGCTACTGGAAGTAGAGGCACAGAAATAAGGGGTTCGATAGAAATGAAGATGTGAGCAGAGACATGTCTATGTATACCAAAATAAATATGATGATGATACATGAGAAAAGCCTGTTACATCTTAGATCTGGGTAGCTTAGGGAAAGATTTAAATATTTGAAAGTTCTTTCATACATGAGTCTTTTTAAATTTTTATTCAATTACCCCAACATTGGCTTTTATTACTTAAGAATATATGTGTAACTAAGATTTTATGTCTATATATTTTCTAGAAATTATTTGTAATGTATTTATGTGTATAAATGTTTGTATATGTAAAATTTTATTTATATTAACTTTATAAATTAATTTTATATGATTATACCTTGATATTAACATAGTATAGAGTAGCAGATTATAGCAGAACATAAGGTTAAGTGATTTTTAGTTTAAGATTAACATTTACTTACAGTTAGCCTAAGTAACATTTGAATTGTGTGTGTGTTTATATATATACACTTATATACATATATTGGTAGATAAATAGATCAGTTGAGTTAAATTTATAACATAGGTATATGGCATGATGATAAATCATCATTGGAACTGGCCTATCAGTTAGGTTTTCAAAATCTGAAAATACTGGCAATCCTCTCACATATGGAATATGTGGAATATTTCCATTAGATAATTACCTCCATATTTTTATTAGATTTTACAGTCCTCTTTCCAAAATTGAACTTTGTTATATCATATGTAAGATCTGAGTAGTTCTTATATTAGAGGAATCTGTCTTAAAAATGTAGTTTAAGATTTTCTAAATTTTAATTTTTATAACTTTTTTCTGAGAAAGAAAATAAAATCTTTTATTCCTTATTCCAAATCCAAATTAATTTTGTTAAGCTAGAGTTGTAACAATGTTTTAATAATTGTTAATTCAAAGAAAATTCTGATTTGTTAGTTTAAATTCCAAATAGGTAACTTTTTTAGTAATCTTTCACAAATAAACCATCAAATTTAATCTCAAATGTTTTAGAGATTATGTTTAATATGTATTTAACAAAGGCATTTTAAAAAATCTTAAAATGTCTTAAGTGATATAAACATTACCACCTGCAAATTTTTAATATGAACCTGTTAATTACAACAAAATGCCTGTTATGTATATAGGATAGTATAGGATATTAAAAACATAAAAATGGATGAAATATGTTTTTCCTTAGAGACCCTTATAATCTTGAAAAATGAACACATTCTTTTTGAACACTAAACTCCATAAGAACAAGCATCAAGTCTCTTATTTCTCACAGTATCCCCAGAATGTAGCACAGTGCCTGACACATAGTAGGTGCTTAGGATCTGTAAGGTCAGCAAATACGTGGAAGCATGAATGAGCAAACAGGTATCCCTTTAAAAGATTGTACTTTAAAAGTTAGCAAGCAGTGAGGTGTTATTCAATAGACATTTAAGGTAGTGCTCCTAATTTCATAATTTAATTTTCCCTATTCCCTACTATGAATGCATATTGGTTGGTGATCATGTATATGATTCAGTTATTTGGTTGATACAAAAAAAAAAGAAATTCCTGCAGACCATCAATTCTTCTATTATCCTCTAAATAGATATACTTTATACTTTTGGCATGGCCACCTCACATTTTACCTGTGATTTTTCACATTGCCATCCATGTTTTTTCACATAGGATTATTTTTTACTTTTCCCTACATAAACATCTAAAATAGTCGTTCTTTGTTAGAAAGTTAAATTGGGTAAAGATATATTTTTTATTTCTTATTTTATACTTGGAATTTTAAAATGCAGGAGAAATGAAAAATAAAAGTATAAAGAAGAAAAAAGAGAAAGGTTGTATGAATTCAAGGGAGGGAAAATGAGATTATTTGGGAACAAGCATCTTATCTGTCTTCTAGAATAACAACTTTCAGTTTGCTTCTAGCTTCACAAATTTTACTTGAAACAATTGTTGTCTTAAGTGTCTTCATTGATTTTATTGCCCTGCTATGCATAAATATGGCATTTCTTTGGCTTGTCATCAAAACTGGCAAGATGACTTGCCTAGTCAGAATTTTTATACTTAATAATGGACACTGCATGAACTTTCTGAAGATTCCTTTTGATATTAGTCCTGACCCTGGAAGTGAGATAACTAAGAGCTTGGGGAGTGGATTTCTGATGAACCAGAATAATGTCTTTAAAAAAATTTATATAAAGAGACAAATGTAGCAATCTCCTTATGGGTACACCTTTATATATTTTAATAGTAAGATGGACAAGTTAGGCCCTCCACTTCGAACTGGAAGATATGTGCAAATGTTCTATGACAGTGATACAAAATCAGACAGTGCCATCAAAAGATATGAGTTATTACCCATTTACAAGTAAGTATTTATAACTCAGTTTGGTTAATCTTTTTCAGATATTTCCTTCAAAGCTTTATATACTGTAATACTATAAACTTGTACATTCCTATACTTAAAAAATCTCAATTTAATCATTTTATAAGCTAAGAAGTACTAAATAATCTAGGATTTACAACAGCTTGATTTTTGCTGAACATTTCCATTGTCCTACAGCTGCTTTAGAGCATACATTTTATTCCATTAAATTTTAATTTTTAGAGGGTTGGAATAGCAGTCACCTTCAATAATTATTAATTTTAAGAAGCTCTTTTTAAGAGTAATTTTTTGAAGAGTATAGGAAGTATTATGTCATATACAGGAGTATTATATAATATTGCTAGATTATCTTTTAGTTAAACAGATGATGAATGGTTAAAAAAGGCAGAAAAAATGATCATAGAAAAAACATTTAATATAGGGATCCTCAGTCTTTTTGTTAGAAGGTTATAAACTCTACCTTAAGAAAAAGATATGAAAGTCACTTTGGAACTCGTCTACATAAGTCTTCAAGTTTGCTCATTTGGGGTCCAATACAAGTCTAGCCCTCTCATTTTAAAATGATGAAATTGTGAAATTAGGGCCTAATAAATGAAATTACTTATTAAAGTTGGAAAATATATTATTTGATAGAGTTCACTTAGGTACCTTTTAAACCAAGGTCTATTATACAACATTCTCTTACTGTGTGTGAAAAGTAATAATACATTTAACTAGATATACAATAAAATAAAGATAGAAGTCTTGAACTTATTAGCATCCAGCAGCCATGAGTTATTGTTAAGTAGTTAATGATAAGTCCTAGAAGGGAGAAATTGCCCTGAATAATTTTTCTTTGTATTACTACTGCTGTCTATAGGCACTGAAGCAGATCTCAAAGAAACACTGACTAGCAGTAAGCTAGATTGAGTGCAATTCCAAAATTAAACCTTCCTTTATAACTACTTGAACTACACATAGCAGGCCGATTTGACCATGTGAGACTGGGGCAACTGGTGCCACGTACTGATCAAGACAGATATTCACAATCTCTGAGAATGGTCTTAACATTCAAATTCCGCCTTGTAGAAGATATTACCAAAAATATGTGATCGACATTTAATAATGGTGGTTATTGTTTATAATCTTATTTCCCCCTAATTTTTTTATTTTGAATTATTTAAACAATTTTAAATTATTCATTTGGTGAAATTGTGTGTGTGTGTCTGCATGGGTGTGTTGGTGTTATCTGTATATCTCATGTACATATTATATGAAAGTGATAGGATTTCTAATAAGACTTGCTTCCAGAGCACACATAAAAAATGTGTCATTTCTGTTCCTCTAATGACTTTCACTGGAGGAATTGTCATTCGCTGGCATGATTTCTTAGAGATTGAATTCCTAAAAAGGCATAGTAACAATTCTGCAACATCCCTAGAGGGGCTAACAGCAGAGTAGAATATACCTCATTGATGAACTGGCAGTGACTGAAGGCTATTTGAGGTCCAGGGGAAACCCATACATGCACCAATGTGAAAAGTGATTCTTGTCGAAGTTTAGCAATAATTTAAAGTCACTATTCAGGGAGTTCCAGCCAAGATGGAGGCGTAGGTAGAAACCCTTCGCTTCCTCACACAACCAAAAGGAGAATAACAACCAATCTAAAATCAATAAACAACCAAAATCGCCAGAAAATCAAACTGCATGGAACTCCAACAACCAAGGAATTAAAGAAAAAAATCAACCAGAACAACCAGACTGGTAAGGCAGACCACGTGGGCCAACTCAGAAAAACCGCTGCAAGGCGGCTGAGGGGCAGGGCTGACTGCAGAGCTCTGCAGAGCTGAGTGTGAGGGACTGACTTAAGGGGAAAACAGACTCAGAGCTGACTGTGGGCTGAGGATGGGGTTGCTGCGGTAAGATACTTCCAGTGTGACACAAGAATCTGTTGGAAAGTGTGCTAGAAACAAGCAGGCAAGCTGCATTGTTCCCTCTCTGGCCCCTCCCCCACAGGCAGCACAGCAGAGAGGGTTGGTTGCCTTGCCACAGTGAGTACCTAAGACCCTGCCCCCTTACAACTTATCAGGTGCCAACACAAAGATATGGTCCAAATGAAAGAGCACAGCAAAACCTCAGAACTAAGCAATGGAGAGATTGCCAACCTATCGGATGGAGAATTTAAAGCCCTGGTAATCAAAATGCTCACAGAACTGATTGAGCTTGGTTGAAAAATGAAAGATACCCAAATGAAATAAAGCAAAATATTCAGGGAACCAACAGTGACAAGAAGGAAACCAGTATTCAAAGCAACGATTTGGAACAAAAGGAAGAACTGATTATCCAACTGGATCAGAACAAAGAAACAAGAATCCAAAAAAATGAACAGAGGTTGAGAATTATCTGGGACAACCTGAAACATTCCAATATCTGAATTATAAGGGTGCTAGTGGGAGAAGAACAACAGCAAGAAATTGAAAACTTATTTGAACAAATAATGAAGGAAAACTTCCCCAATCTGGTGTAGGAACTAGACTTCCAGGAAGTCCAAGAACCTCAGTCCCAAAGAAGTTGGACCCAAAGAGGAATACACCAAGGCACATCATCATTAAGTTACCAAAGATTAAAGACAAAGAAAAGTCCTAAAAGCAGCAAGAGATAAGGAGACAGTTACCTACAAAGGAGTTTCCATAACGCTATCAGCTGATTTCTCAAAAGAAACCTTGCAGGCAAGAAGGGGCTGGAAAGAAGTATTTGAAATCATGAAAGGCAAGGACCTACATTCAAGATTACTCTATCCAGAAAAGCTGTCATTTAGAATGGAAGGGCAGATGAAGTGCTTCCCAGATAAGGTCAAGTTAAAGGAGTTCATCATCACCAAGCCCTTATTATATGAAATGTTAAAGGGACTTATCTAAGAAAAAAAAGATAAAAAATATGAACAATAAAATGACAACAAACTCACAACTATCAACGAATGAACCTAAAGGAAAAGAAAATCAATGAGAACAAAAACTAAGCAAACACCCAGACCAGGAACAGAATCAGAGAAATGGACAGCACACAGGAGTTCAGTGGGAAGGGGAAGAAGAAGCATAATTAGTAGGCATAAAATAGATGGAGAGAGATAAAAAATGGTATAGAAAACAGAGGACTCAAGAACTTACATGTACAACCCGTGGACATGAACTAAGGGGTAGGGATGCTGGAGGGTTGGGGGGACAGGGTGGAGGAGGGATAAAGGGAAAAAATTGGGAAAACTGTAATAGCATAATCGATAAAAAATACTTAAAAAATAAAGTCACTATTCAAAGCAGCCTCTCTGAATGCCAATACTGCGTATTAAACATAAGATTTGTAATACGACCCACCCGAATCCAATCTCAAGTATTCTGGCCATGTAATAGCTTTGCAAATTACTTGATCTCTCTGAATATGAATGTTTATTCAACTTTAAAATGGGAATAAATAATAATTTTGGAGATTTTTGGGGAGATTAAACAAAGTTATATATGTATCATATTTGGCATATAGTGGTATTTGAGAAATAGTAGATATTGTATTACCTACATTATTTTCAAGGCAGCTGTTTGAAATTTTAGGAAACTGTCTCCAACTTTGCTGTGTAAGTAGACAAAAAAGAATTTTAGTCATTCATTTTAAAGGAAATATGAAGAGCATTCAGCTTGTTTATTACATAACATTGCTTATCTCTGAAATGAAAAGATTCAAGTAAATCTCTAAAGAAGGGGAGGTAACTGACAGTTTATTGAACATCTAACCGCAGGTTTAGTACCATATGGGCTGTGTCACCTTGGTAAGCAACTTAACCACTGTTCACCTCACATGCCACATTTGTAAAGTGGAGTTATTAATTCTACCTACTATGTAGATCAAATAAGTTTATATATGAAGGAAATTAGAAACGTAGTTATACCAAATATAATAAGCACGATGATATAAATGTGAACTTGTAGTAGCAGCAATGGTCATAGTAATAATAGCATCAGCAGCATTGCTGAATGTTCATATAAATTGCAATTTATGTCTTAAACTTCCTTTATAAGTGAGGATAGTTCCATTTTATAAATGAGGGAACTTGGTCTCAGAGAGGTTGACCACTATCACAAAGTTGGTCCATAGCTGGGATTTGAGTACAGATTCATCAGTATCTCCAAAGTCTGTACATTCATAGTTAACTGTCATACAACTATCTAGTTTTCCTTGATTCCTGAGCCTCAGTAAGGGAATCACTGATGACCCAGCCAAAACTTTCCCTCTACTTAGAGCCATAGCCCAGGCCATGCAGTTAGTGAAACTAAATCTTTAAAGGGAAATTTTATTAACCCATTCATTTGAGTTGATGTTTCTCACAACAGACTTCCATAAATTGAATTATTATTCTTCTAAAGTAGTTAGCTAATATTGAAAGTGATTAGCTAATTTTTTTTACCACATCTCATATACTTACCATATTATTTAGCGGTGATTTGTAGGCATTTAACAAACCCCATCTTTATTTTGAAGGTACTGTCAATTTTAAACCTTAAAAATCTTGAAGCTTTTCAGAATGATTAACTTAAATATTTCACGTAAAGCATATATACATATTTTAATTGAGTTTATATACCATCAAGATAATGTTAGTAAATGCAAAATGCTTTGGTTTATCTTTAGTTTTAACTATTGTTGTTTTTAGTTTTAAAATAATTATTTGGATTTTAAATTTATTTTTTTTTACTTTTTTTTTTTAAGATTTTATTTATTTATTTTAGAGAGAGGGGAAGGGAGGGAGACAGAGAGGGAGAGAAACAGCAATGTATGGTTGCCTCTCACATGGCCCCCACTGGGGACCCAGCCCGCAACCCAGGCATGTGCCCTGACCGGGAACAGAACCAAGACCCTCTGGTTCCCAGCCCGCGCTCAATCCACTGAGCTACGCCAGTCAGGGCAATTATTTGGATTTTAATCTTTTGACTTAGCTCTTTATAGCTTCTAATTATTTTTCTAATCACACAAGTAGCAATTGAAGAAAAAAATGATTACTTTTTCACTGCCTCTTCTTTCTCTCTCTAGAGCTAGTATCAAACCTCGAAACTCTACACCACCTAGTTTGGCACGAAATCCTGCCTCAGGTGTACTTACAAGCAAAAGGAAAACATATGGTGAGAGCTATATAGTAAGGTATGTTTAGTTCTGATATTTTAATAGCCATAATAAAAATGAATATATGTAGTTTTCCAAGGACCATATACAAAAATATGTATCAGGCTTTGATAGAAAATCTGTTTTTTCCTCTGTGTCTTATTTAATCTGGCTTTTAATTTGTAGACTGAAGAAATAGTTTGGACATTAGTAATACTGTCCTATACTTTATAGTTAGAATTACAATACTTTTACAAATGCTCAAGGACAGTTCCACTGGATTAATTTGTTATGTTTTTGTTTTTAACTTTGTAGTTAGAATTACTGTTGTAAATGCTCAAGGATAGTTTGTTGAGTTTTACTAGATTAGTATGTTTTTTCTGTCTGTATTTTTAACTACACATTGAATAATAGACTCTTTAAACCACTGTTACTGTAATTTTTCAACACCATTTTCATACATTTAAACTTCCCTGCTGAGGTTATGATTATTCATGTACTTCCCTTTCTAAACTCTCACAATATTTGTATGACTTTCACATTCACTCATTTTTAAACACATAATGAAATTGTCCCATAGATATTATTTATAAACATCTCAACTTAGTCCAGAAAGTTTAAAGGCAAGGTACATAAATTCACGATGTACAGTGAGATACAGTAATTTTTTTAATGAAAGAATAATAGAGGAACAATAAGAATTTGCAGTTAAAAAATGGGTGAAGTTAGTCTACAAAATGTTCCAGAAAGTTGTAACACCAAGTACATAAAGTTACCATAAGAGCAAGGTACTTAGTTCTCAGGAAAGTAAGGTACATAAATGTAAAGGAAGCCAGAGGTCAGATTGGTAAATTAACCCTGATACTGCAGCTCCGTTGAGGTTCTGACTGATCTTCACACTTAGGCTTGGGTTTTAATGTCATCATGGGAGGGAGGAGTTGACTTCTAGGACTTACACAAAGGGTAACAGTAGAGACTCAGCTTTCTCTTCCCGTCCTGCATTCCTCTTTTCCAAAGCCAGGACTTTTAAAATGCCCACCAAGGGACATCTTAGGCTCAGCTAGAGCTGCTTACATGACAATATGTTCACTTGGCATTAGAATAAATTACAGGAAATAAGGAATAATAGCAAGGCAGCTTCAGGTGCTTCTCTGAGCCAGTGACCGAGTGATAGCTCAGATGTGAACAAGATTTAATATATGCGTATATGGACAGTTTAATTATATTCTGTGTCCCCGAAGGAATAATATCCCTTGTAACAATCCCATGTCCATGGCTTCCAGGTTTTCCTGAGCACATGGTATGACCAGTTTCAGTGGACAACGTGTAAGCACTGGGAAAACAGTTGGCATTCCATCCATCTTTATTAGATTTTCATTAAACAGCCAGGAAGTTATCCCAAGGTCCAATATGTCCACCGAAAATGAGCAAGTTCTGTTAACCTTTTCTCATGATACTCAAAGGATATATTAGAGAAAAAAAATCTGCAAACCAGAAAGAGGAGACCCCAAAGAAACCTGTCTGTCTCAGCCATGGTTCAGGGCAATTCGAGAGTTCCCACTGATTTTTTATAACTGTAGGCTTACCTTCACATGAGTTTAGGGTTTGCAAGTACAATCTGCATATTCTAAGAAATTCTTAACTGGAAAAATAACTTAGTTTGGTTTAGTAGCTCTTTTTCTGGTTTTTACAGGTAAGCAAACATGAGCTCACAGTTCTGTACTAAAAGACACACAGGGAAATTCCAAACTATACAAGGAAACTAGCAATCAGTCACCAGTGAAAACAAGCAAACAAACAAAAATAACCCAATATCTAAGATGTTGAAATCATCAAACATTGATTTATAAATGTGTTTAAAGTATGTAAAGATATGGGGGAATTGGAATCATTAACAACAACAATATTCTGTCACAGGTATTTGAACATCTGTGCAGAAGAGCCAAACAGAACTCATATAAGGAAAAACACTAAAAGACTTAAGAGATGATTTAAACTGTAGATTAGATGCAGTGAAAGGAAAGAGAAGTGAACTGGAGGATGGATGTAAAGACATTACTTAGGAGCAAATATAATGCTAAAAAAACATTTAGAATTTCATTATTTACTAAAAGAGGTTTTTCTAAATCTGAACTTCAAGAATATTAAACATGAGATTATGCAAGTTTAGTCATGCTTAGTATTATGCCCTTTTTCCAAGCATATGGGAGATTGAAACAACTAATGTGAACTTTTTTCTGTACTTCTCCAGGCCAGATGGAGACTATGTGTCCTCAATCAATGGTGGAAACATTAAAGGCATTGAAGGAAATTCATCTGGACACTTACCAAAATTCTGCCATGAGTGCGGGACTAAATACCCGGTAGAATGGGCAAAGTTCTGCTGTGAATGTGGCTTTCGAAGAATGGTTCTGTGAACAAAATCCCAAATGAAAAAGAGCAAAGTCCAGAGCATTATGACTATTGCTGCTTCCTGCTAGAGCACTTCCCCTAGTTATTTTGTCCTAAAATTGTTACACTTTTTTCAGGAATTTTTGGAGCAGAATTCCTCTGGCTATGTAATGTGTGTGGGTGCATGTATATATATATATATGTGTACATATACTGTATATAATAAATACCTGATACCCCAAACTGTGCCATTCAAGGAAATACTCATTCATATGTTAGAAAATAATTTCAAGTGGAATCATTAACTTATGTATTATATTCTTCTGTTGTTAAAACTCATTAAGTATTCTACAAACCCTCAGACCTCCAGTGTTTAGTCCTTAAAGTTTAGGATAATCATTACTTTGAGTAAAAAATCAGAATAAATGTTTTCTTATTGGTGCCTATTTTCAGGTAGTATCTATGATGGTAGATTAGGATGCTTGGAATTGAAGAGAATATTTTTAGTTAAATTGGGTCATTTTGATATAGAGCTCTTCAACAATTAATTTTATAAATATTTTTTAAAAAGAAAAAAAACCTAAGTTCTGTGTTACACTTAGTGTATGATTAATGATATAATTTAAATATTTTTACTCATTCTCTGAAAATGTAATCATGCAATTTTCTTTCCAGAGACACAAGGCTGAAAATACAAATGCCTCTATTCTTGTTGTTACTGAATATTTTACCTCTGTGTGTATTAGTTGAAAGTATATTCCTTTTTATTTCCAGCTGCATCTTCAAATTTCACTTCTTTTCTTTCTTTTCCATAACTTCAGGTCTAAAGAGTAGTTTTAATTTACTTCATTTTTATAAAGTTTGAAAATGTAATTAATATAAATTGCAAAAATTTTTCAAAATCTTTTATGTTTATTTCTATGTATCTGAACATAGGAGAAATTAATGAATTTTAAAACCAACCACCTTGCCTAGTAAATAATAATTTTGGTAAATAATTAGTAGTGGAGGGCATACAAGAAAAGTTTTGAATTTTAGCCCCTTACAGTATAGTCAGGTGTAGTTATGAGTAGGTTAAGAGAATGTCTAATTTTTCCTACTTATATTTTGTTTTTAGTTTTTCATGTTGAAATGCCATTCACATCACAATAAAAAGCCACTGAAAATGCATTGCTTTACTGCATATCTGACTTTCATAATTAAACATTTACAAAAATGTAATTATACTTTTTAACTTTGGCTAAAATGTAGCATTTAATTATTGTCACACAATGTAACATAGTATTTAGTAGCAAATCTCTTTGTGTAACCATATTCAATAATTCAGTAGTAATTTCTGTTGAGTGAAACCTAACAACTGATCGTATTGATATTATAAAGGTAGAAACAAATCTTTTATTGGCAATTTCTAGCTTCTTATGATTCTGCTTAATTATAAGGATCAATGTAGAAATTTGTGGCTGGCAATTTTCTTTGAAGTTCATTTATTCTTATACTTAATAATTGTATTCTTTTTTTTTCCATTCAGGCAAGAGATAGAAACTTAATGTAATGGGAATTGTAATTTCACTTACCATTATAGTTTCCATCCTGACTTTTTATTAACTTGCTCTGGTTGTCTTCAGTCGTATTGGTCAGAAAAGAGTTCACCAACTAGATTAAGCTGTAATAAACTTAGGAGGATAATGTGCAATTAGATTTCCATTTCAATAATTTATGTTCTTCTGTCCTGATATAATAAATCATATGAAGAACTTCACCTCTTGTTTTATCTAGAACTGGGCTCTGTTTCCTTTCAAGTATTTTTATTGAATTTATTGGGGTGACATTGGTTAATGAAATGATATATGTTTCAGGTGTACAATTCTATAATACATCTTCTGTATATTGTACTGTGTGTTCATCACCCCAAGTCAAGTCTCCCTCCACTACCATATGATTTATCTCTGCCTTTTACCCTCTTCCACCTCCACCCACCCTCCTTGCTGTCGTCTGTGTTTATGAAATGTTTTTTTCTTTAAATACCTTCACCTCTTCACCCAGGCCCCAACTCTGTTACCTCTGACAGCCGTCAGTCTGTTCTCTATTTCTATTTTGTTCATTAGATTCCATATGTGAGTGACATCATATGGTAGCGCATAATTTTTTGCCTGCCCAAGGAAAGAATAGAAAAATAGGCCCAAATAAAGTGGTACATTTTTGTTTCTCACTGAATTTTATAGTAGCAAGTAAATGTTATACCACATGGAAAATAAATTTGTAAAGTATCCAATCCCAGAGCACAGAGATTATTATAAATAGTAAGTGAAATATATTCATGAATTATGAAACATGTTATGACAATGCATTTAAATGCATTTTATATTACTTCCATATATCATTCTCACATTGATTTGTTGTGCAATAGTTTGGTTTTTAAGAAATCTTTCTAGATCTATGCATCACTTATTTTATTTATTTTTACCATTTTTTCCCATGTGGTAGAATTTAAGAGATTGTAAGCTTAAATTAAAATGTAAAAATTGCTTCTATATTATCCTGAAAGTTACTAGCTTGAAAAGGAAAGATTATTATAACTGCTGTTGTCTCCTGTTCACTGGTTTTTTATTACAAATAAGTTTTCATTTTTGAACATATTCAATAAAGACATGAAGAAAAAATTGCCAGTTGGTTTTCATTGATCTTATCTTTTAGCCAAACAGATAGGAATATACTGAACTATAAAGAAGATGTTTGAAATCAAAATATATTTTTAAATGATACTAGCTTTTAATTGGGAGTTTTTTGTGTCATCAGCTGTCAAATTATTACTATTTTATTGAAGTGCTTTTGACCTCAGGGTGTTATAAATATGCTTTGTCACAGATTTTTAAGGCATAGAAACATTTTCTTCATAGCCAATAAAATTTAGCAATTGAAAACAGTGAAATCAAGGTTGATAAGAAACATGGGTGTTTCTAATTAGGTAACATACAATTTAATGGCAGAAAGTATTCACTTGCGATGAATACTTAATGATTGAGACTATCATGTTTAAAATTTTAAACAGGAGTTATCTCTAGTGAAAATATCAGATTAGACATATTTGTACTCACTGTTTCTTAGGCTAGAAGTGAACACTGCTACCATGAGTAGAAGCTCAAGAAGTGAAAAAAATAGGAAGAGGTGTAACCCGGGCAGGCCTGGGGTCCAGCTGCTTGCCACTACGTTCACGCGTAACTAATACTTTGGGGGAAGGAAAGAAGTTTTTATTAACAGGGTTCCTGATTCGAGGCGCCTGGGAACAGGAATGCTCCCAGCCCTCCTCTTCCTCAAAGCATACAAATTCCCTTGTTCCCAAAAAGCTTAATGTCCAAACCCATGCCCAGAAGTTCCCCATCATTCCTTATCTGCAGCTCAAGGTTGTTACTCAAAGGGGTCTGTTTCTCCAGCTCCATCCTCTCTCTGGTGTGCACTCATGAGGTCTGTCTCCATTTCCCCACCGCAGCCTTGCCTCTCTGGGGACTGCCAGATCAGTGCAGACGTTCTTGCAAGGAACGCTCCATCCATGTGGCCCAGGCGCCCACGGCTGCCTGCACCCCTGGGTCTGAGGAATGTCCCCAGTTCATTCCTCCGTGTGCCGCTACCAGCCTCCGTGAGAGGAAAAGCAGAGGAGCTTCTGCTCGCATTCTGTTTGAAAGCCCCCCAAGTCCCACCTGCTTCCACAAGCCAGTGGGAGTGTCCAACTTTTCAACCAATGTGTGCTAATGTTGACCATGTTCGTCTTTGCCCCTCTTTCAGTGCCCGGTTCTGCAAGGGGGCAAAGTCTCCAGTCCTGCACGGGTTTCATCCCGGGGCTGGACGTTTGGCCCCCACAGCTCACACGGGTGCTGCGCAGCCAGTGTCACAAGCAGTGTTGAATGTTTACAGTAGTCCCAAGTTGTGGGAAGGCTATCGAGGCCCCGCTCCATTTTTTTCCCCAGGGGCCAGCCTCTCTGCCTTCTTTCTGCTGGCCTCGCTGCTCGGTTGCCAGAGCAACACACCCTGGCTTGTTTACAGTTGCCTGGGGCAATCTCCCTTCACCAGTGGTTCCTCCCTTTGCAAGGAGGACAAGCCTCTTCTGAGCACTCCTGCTCTGTTCCCCAGCTGTTTGGCCTGACACCACCCTGTACAGAGATACACAGCTACAAAGAGCAGGACTCTTGTATGTATTTGTGTTGCAGGTATAATAAGTATTTTATATGGTAAGTATATTTTTAGTAATGCAATAGATTGAATTTTCCAACTGACTATATTACTGAAAGAACAATAGAATCATTAAAATGAAATTAGTGATAGCCACACTCATTTTTAGTCTCATTTAAAATTTCTTCAGTTAAATGTTATGGTCACAATATTCATTGACTACATGTAAAAGTGTTATGTGTGATTTGCTCTTTTTGCCTCTAGGGGGTGTTTTTGGATTATATTACCAGCCCCGTAATTGTTATTTTAAAGGCCTCTCAGCAATATAGGTATGAATTTGTTTTCTTGAAACATGAAATTAGACCTTTATAAGAGCTAGGTTGTATTTGTTTTGTTCTGATTTTACAGTCCATATGTTGGTTCTCAAATGTAGCTCATTTTGGGCACCAGTGTGCTTATAGTTGATAGAAATATTTAATATTTACCTCACAGTATTTTATCAATTATACATCTCTAACATATTCCTCATGCACATTACCAAATACTCCCTAGTCTACTACTTTAGTATTTCATTTTAGTTTTACAACAGTTATAATCTCCTTTAACATAAGACTTTTTTCAACCATCTAGCCTAACTTAACATGACATGTGAGAATGACAGCTATTTAAACCAAAGTTGAATAAATCGCTTAGACTAGATGCTAACGTGCACAAAGCTAAAGCTTCATATTCATAAGCATTTTAAATGTCCTTTATGTAGTCTTCATTGTGTGAAGTCTTAAAAATAAAAATAAAAAAATATGTGATGAAGTTTTTGTCCTGAAGTTCATATATTCAGTAATTTCTTTGAAGAAGCTGATGTGTATGTAAGCAGTTACAACTTAGGACAAAAAGGATTTAACAGAAGTTTACTATAAATTTACCAACAAAATGATACAGAAGATTTAAAATGAAGCTTCTTATCACAGGTTAAACAGCAAGCCATTCCTTATTTTCTATTTCATCCCTGTCCCAATGCTCAGGAGGAAACCTGGGGCATATGAATGCTGCATTACCTCTTGGAGGGAAAAGCTAGCGGCCGTGGGAATGATGTGTGTGGTGGGTCCGGCTGAGCTGTAAAACGTGGGCAACTTGCATTGTCCAGATGACAGAGAAAAAGCGATTATTGTGTGAAAGTTACTGATACGTCCCTCCATTCAGTCTTACATAACGCTTCACTTTTACTTTCCTTTTTTCTCTTTGTTCAAACATCTCAGCTTCTATACAATTTTGAATTTGCAACCATTAGGCTGTGAATAGGAGGAGGGTGCTGGCAGTGGTGACTACACTCAACAGTGAAGTGCTGATTTATCAAATCAGCAGCCTTAAATTATAATAAAACTGAAAACTACATGAGGCATGATGATGAAAGACCATATCCACTGACAGTGCAAATATAAATTGATAGTACTTTTTATAAGGTAACTAAATTTAGTTTAAAAGCCTTTAAAATATTCATATCTCATAACCTAGTAATTTCATTTATAAGACATATTTCTTGGAGGAATAATCAGAAATGTGGAAAAATATTTATGCAAAACATTTAATAGTACTGTTATTGGTCTCATACATTCTTGGTAATATGGTATTAAAGGTTATATATTCAGTAAAAAAGAGATCAAATAGTGGGGCAACATTAAAAATCTTAACTTAAAAAATCCCGTTGGGTCACTAGTCAATAGGGAAGTGCAAATTTAAACCATGAGGAGATATCACCTCATGCCTATTAGAATGTCCATCATCAAAAAGACATGAAGTAACAAATGCTGGCTAGGATGTGAGGAAAAGGGAACACTTGCACTCTGTTGCTGAGAATGTAATTTGGTTCAGCCACTATAGAGGAGCCTCCAAAAATTAAAAACGTACCATATGATACAGAAATTCCACTTTTGGAAATATGTCCGAAGGAAACAGAAACAATAACTACAAAAGATAACTGCACCCCCTATCATAGTAGCATTACTCACAATAGCCAAAGCATGGGGAAAATCTAAGTGTCTGTTGATGAATAGATGAAGTTGTGAGATTTTATATATATGTATGTATATATGAGATTATATATGTGTATATATATAGTTATGAGATTATGTGTGTATATATATATATATATATATATATATATATATCCAGAAGGTATCCAGCCATGTAATATAAAAACAGAGACATTTATTGAAAAGATAAGATATAAGAAACATTGTACATAGGACCATGATACCTCAGTCCCCTTCAAAGTAGGCTCTTTGGACTTTACACAGTTCTCCGAATCTCTTCCCTTTCAAAGGTGATTTTAGTTTGGAGAAAAGCCAAAAAGTCACAGGGCACCAAATCTAGGCTGTAGGAGGGCTGAGCCACCCTCAGATGTTTCTGAGGATTTGATGTTTCACCAAAAAAATTCTGCATGAGACGAGATGCATGAGCAGGTGCATTGTTGTGGTGAAGCTGCCAGTCACCAGTTACCCACAGCTGCGTCCTTCTGAATCATCCGAATAGTTTCCGTGGAGGAATGTTCAAGTTTAACACAAAATTTGATGCAGATTCATTGCTCTATTTTCTCAATCATATTGAATGTGATGGCCACACAGTACAAGTACACAGGCTCACTCAACAGCATCTAGCGCCCCCACTGACTAGTACAATGAAGTCATCATTGTCCACACATGCACATTCTAGTCCTTTCTCCTTGGCTGCCAGGTTACATCAATGTCACTCAAACTGTTCCCATTATATTAACTATGGCTGAACTTTTTCTGGACTATATATATATATATATATATATATATATATATGCATGTGTATGTGTATATATGTATACATATGCGTATATACATATATACCATGTAGGTATACTATATATACACATATACCATATGTGGTATATATGATACACATGTATCATATATTTATATAAAATTCAGCCATTAAAATTAGGAAATTCTACCATTTGTGACAGCATGGATAGACTTTGAAAGTATTATGTTAAGTAAAATAAGTCAGAGAAAATCAAATACTCTATGATCTCATATGTAGAAACTAAAAATAAAAGCTCATAGAAAAAGAGATCAGACTAGTTACTAGACATAGAGGGTAGAGGAAGGTGGTAACTGGAGGCAGGTGGCCAAAAGGTACGGGCTTCCAGTTACAAGGTAACTAAGTACTAGGGCTATAATGTACAAGATGATGAATACAGCTGACACTGCTGTCTGCTACATAAGAGAGCTGTTCAGAGTAAATCCTGTAAGTTCTCATCACAAGGAGAAAATATTTTTCCTTTTTTTATTATATGAGAAGATGGATGTTAGCTAAACCTAATGTGTTAATCATTTCACAATATATGTAAATCAAACCATCATGCCCTATGCCTTAAACGTACACAATGATGTATGTCAATTATTTCCCCATAAAACTGGGGAAAAAATCTTGTTGTGATTAAGTGAATCTGACAGTGTTAATACATAGGTCATTTATTATTAAAGGAGAAATGTTGTCCAAAGTAAGCAATTTGTTTGTAATACTGTATGAAAATAGTTTAATATACAGATATACTGTCAAAATTAAATATACACATTCTATTAATTAAAGGCAAACATATATTATTCTCTTAAAAATATACTTCCCAAATAGCAAACTCATTTAGACACATTTTATTACACATAAATGACAGAAGAAACTCAGTACTATGGTTTAGCATCCTTAGAACAGATAACTTCTTATTTTGTGAAATTATTTTTTATTTTCATTTTAAAACATTTGCTATGCCATTTATTACAGGCACTGTGCAATACATTCATGTTTAATTACATGTCTTGATACCTCTCTTAAGTATCTTGTACTCCTTTATGTTGCTGCTTTAAGTAAGATAAATGACTTGTTCTCATTATCCATAGCTCACTGTTAACTTTGAAACATTTTCAGCACAGATGACTACAATTTCCACACTTACTGCAGTATACTGATGCATTGGAGGTCATAAAATATTTTAGTAATAAAGCAGTGCTAATTTTTAATTCTTGTCACCTTTATATACATCACAGATTTTAATTTCTTTTGAAATTTTTAACAGGTCTAAATAATTAATATTGCAGCTAATACCTTACATAGGTCATCTTAGAAAAATCAGCACAAAATCAACACCAGCTGATCTATGTCCACATACATATGAAATAGTTCATTGATTGCAGCATTCAGTTTCCATTGTTTAAGTCCATCTTCGAGTACCACAGTGCGTATTTCTCAACTGCCCTAACCCACTCTTACCAGAATGCATTCAGGAACTTCTAGAAGGCATTCTTCTCCGAAAAATTGCATGAGCAGATCAATTCTTGAAGGATTCAACTAAAGTTCACACATTTTTATATTGTCACACTATACTTTTCAATGTTCTTTGGTGCCTCTCAAAATTTTATTCCAACAAGTTTTTATCTTTTCTAGTAGTATCTTTAGGAAACACATTTCATCCTGTCTTTTCTGTTCCCTTAAAGATTTTTTCTCTTCCTACAGAAATACATAAAAAAAGTTTTAAGTTCATGTTTTTATAAATATACACATTTCCAAATATTCAATCTTTAATTCTCATCATCTTAGGTTCTGCAAATTTGGTGCCATGGAAAAGGAGAATCTTGCATGATATTTTTAAGCTATGATTGCTAACTCTAGTTGTAGTTGTTGTGGTTTAAGATCTAGAATTCATCAAAGAGTTGGGTGGTTTCAACAGTGGGACAAGAATGTTCCAACTTTTGTGACAACAATATTTGTAAATTACTCAAAAAAGTTTTGTAATATGGACAAATGTATTTTCTTGTGGAAGGAATTAGTTAACACTGAAAATATGCAGAGTATTTTGGCAAAGATGATTAATTAGGATCTACCTGATTGAGCGCGTGCCCTAAAGTCTGCCCTAACAGTCTGGTCTTCACTAAAGTATGGAGGACACCTCCCTCATTTCCTGATGAAAATCTTAAATAGTGCTACCTATACAACCTACAGAAAATGGAGAAAGAGACACCTCACATGGAAGAGACATACAGGGGAGTATTATTGCCTGTACTCAGTTATAATCCTGAGAACACCTGAGAAGTGGGACTGGTACATGGTAGAGGAATTCTTCACTGAGATAAGATACAATTATTGCGTGTTTTCTAGGTTGGTGTTGTGCTCAGTGCTTCACATACATTATTTCATTTTTATCTACTCCTCTGGGGTATTGCTGATTTCACCTCTTTTCACAGATGAGAAAACTGAGCTGCAGAGAGGATAAATAAGCTGTCACGGTCACATGCCTAGTTAAGTATGATGATGGGATCTTGAGCTCAGCTATTCTAAGTCACAGATTCAGATCTCTTTTTGGCATTTATTTAGCAACAGATTAACATTTGACCTTTAAATAATCCATCCAAAAGATTAGTCAACAGATATCAAAGGTAAATATGAAGAAGAATTTCTATAGACTTCTTAATGAGGGTCCCAGGACATATTTTAAAAGTATAAATTGAGGTTTATGTGACTAAGTAGATTTGAAATACATAGATGTGAAAGTTTCATGACTTTTTCTCAGCAACCAAGATTGAACAGAACATTCATTAAAAAGACAAAAACAAAGAACCATTTTTTTTATTTCTGTAATCCTGAGAAGATAGAGATTAACTCCCTTTTTTATCTTCCTTTCCAAATTTTATTTCTATTTTTATTCCCATGTCCTTTATTTCTTTTCTTTTTTATTAAATTTATTGGTGTGACATTGGTTAATAGGATGATATAGGCTTCAAGTATACATTTTCATGACACATGATCTGTGTATTGCATTGTGTGCCCACCACTCAAATGTTCTTAGAAGCCATTGTTGTATTTATATTGCTCATGTATTCATTTCAACTCTGCCACCTTGGGTGGAATTCCTAGGTTTCCTGAGTCCCAGAGTGAGCAAGCTCATCCTGCTTCTCTAAGAGGAGTAAGGAATTTTCATGTTCCCATGTATCTATTGATCAAATGACACTAATAATAATGAAAATATAAAAGAAAAACCCATCACTCTTATAAACCAGGGGTGTTTATTTTTACATGTCCTTTCCTAGTTGATATTTATATCATTAATTTTAATCATATTTAATTATCGTAAGTTTTTCATTCATAAATATTTTATATTGTTATATAATGTACAATATTTACTAGTATAAATATTTAATATAAATATAGAATATACACATATATACTATATGTTGTATACTCTGTATTGATAAAATAGGTATAAAATGGGTTATTCATTTTTAATTTGTATTTCTTTACTAACAAACAAGGATGGCTCCTTTCTTCACATGCTTATTTTCTAGCTTATATTCTCCTATATAGCTTGCTCATGTCTTTTGCCTATTAATTTAGTCATGTCTCAATTATGTTGCTTTTTAAAAAATCAATGCTTTGATATTTCCCTAGCTTCTTCTATTTTAATATAGTGTTTTTTTTTAAAGGAAGAGTTTAAAGTATTCCAATTTCTAAGAAGTAGCTTCTTACTCCTTTTATTAACATTATAATGAATACTTTCAAAACCAACCATAAAAAAGAAAATTCAAAGAGAAAATGAAGAAATTAAGGTAAGTAAAAAACTAATGAAGGAAGAAAATTATATGATTATTCTCACCAAATTCTTAGTGGGCTGGGCTTCACCTAGGGAAGGTTGTTTTTTTTCTTTATCCTTAAAAACAAAATGACATTTACAACATTTAATATTAATTTTTATCACTTCTCCCATTAATGTAATTGCTAATTTTCATGTATTACTCTTAACTCATTTAATCTTTTTGAGGATCTACTTTAAATTATTTATTGTTAGTGTGGCAGAATACTAATTTCATTTAGAAATAGAATACAAGCATACCTTGTTTATTTTGTTTCACTTTATTGTGCTTCACAGACATTGCTTTATCTTACAAAATGAAGATTTGTGGCAACCCTGCACTGTGCCAGTCTATTGGTGCCATTTTTCCAACATTAGTTCACTTCGTGTCTCTAAGTCACACTTTGGTGATTCTCTCAATATTTAAAACTTTGCCATTATTATTATATTTGTTATGATGATCAGTGACCAGTGATCTTTCATGTTACTTGCTACTATTGCAGTGGTTGTGGGGTGCTGCGAACTGCACCCATGTAAGATGGTGAACTTAACTGATACATGTTGTGTATGTTCTCATTGCTCCAGACCAGTCGTTCCTCTGTCTCACTCCCTTTCCTTGGGCCTCCCAATTTCCTGTGACACAATAATACTGATTTAGGCCATAACCCAACAGTGGCCTCTGAGTATTCAAGTGAAAGAGTTTCACTTCTCTCACTTTAGGTCAAAAGGTACCAATGAGTAAGCTTAGTGAGGAAGGCATGTTGAAAGCCAAGATGGATTGAAAGCTAGGCCTCTTGCACCAAAGTTTACCATGCTGTGAAAGCAAAGGAAACATCCTTAAAGGAAATTAAAAGTGCGACTCCAGGGAACACACGAATGATAAGAAAGCAAAACAGCCTTATTGCTGATATGGAGAAAGTTTTTGTGGATTGAATAAAAGGTCAAATAAGCCACAAAATTTCCTTAAGCTAAAGCCTAATCATGAGCAAGGCCCTAACTCTTCAGTTCTATGAAGTCTGAGAGAGGTGAGGAGGCGGCAGAAGGGAAATTTGAAGGTAGAAGAGTTTGTTCATAATGTTTAAAGAAAGAAGTCCTCTCCTTAATGCAGAAGTACAAAGTGAAGCAGCAAGTGCTGATGTAGAAGCTATAATAAGTTATCCAGAAGATCCAGCTCAGATAATAAAGGTACCTACACTGAATAACAGATTTTCAATGTAGATACAACAGCCTTATATTGGAAGATACCATCTAGAACTTTCATCACTAGAGAGGAGAAGTCAATGCCTGGCTTCAGAGCTTCCAAGGACAGGCTGACTTTCTTATTAGGGGCTAATGCATCCGGTGACTTTAAGTTGAAACCAGTGCTTAACTTCCATTCTGAAAACCCTAGGTCCCTTAAGAATTATGCTAAATCTCTCTGCCTGTCTCTATAAACAGACAAAAAAGCCTGGATGACAGCACACCTGTTTATAACATGGTTTTACTGAATATTTTAGCCCCATTGTTAAGACTTACTGCTTAACAATGAAAAAACAAATGTGTTAACAGCACATCTGTTTACAACATGGTTTGCTGAATATTTTAGCCCCATTGTTAAGACTTACTGCTTAACAATGAAAAACAAAAGAGATTCCTTTTGAAATATTATTGCTCACTGACAATGTACCTAGTCACTCAAGAGCTCTGATGGAGCTGGACAACAAGATTAATTTGTTTTCATACCTGTTTACACAACATGCACTCTGCAGTCCATAGAACAAGGAGTAATTTCAACTTGTGAGTCTTATTTTTTTTAAGAAATACATGTCAAAAGGCTGTAGGTTCATAGATAGTGATTCCTCTGATGGATCTAGGCAAAATAAATTGAAAACCTGGAAGAGATTCACCATTCCAGAGGCCAGTAAGAACATTTGTTATTCATGGGAACAGGTCAAAATATCAACATTAATAGGAGTTTGGAAGTGGTTGATTCCAACCATCATGGATGACTTTGAACAGTTCAAGATTTCAATGGACAGACTAACTGCAGATGTGGTAGAAATGGCAAGAGAACTGAAATCTGAAGGAGATCCTGAAGTCGTGGCTGAGGTGCTGCAATCTTACAATAAAACTTTAATGGGTAAGGAGTTGCTTACTATGATAAGTAGTAATGAAACCTACCCCTGGTGAAGATGCTGTGAAGATATTGAAATGTCAACAAAGGATTTGTAATATTACACAAACTCAGTTAATAAAGCAAGCTTTGAAAAGATTGATTCCAATTTTGAAAAGTTTACTGTGCGTAAATGCTATCAAACAATATCACATGCAACAGAGGAATCATTCATAAAAGGAAGAGTCAGTCAATGTGGCAGACATCATTGTCTGACCTTAAGAAATTGCCACAGCCACCCCAGCCTTCAGTAACCACCTTGATCAGTCAGGAGCCATCAACATCGAGACAGGAACCCCCACCAGCAAAAATATTATGACTCACTGAAGGCTCAGATGATAATTAGAATTTTTTTAGCAATAAAGTATTTTTAAATTAAGGTATGTACAGTTTTAGGCATAATGCCATTGCACAGTTAATAGTCTACAGTATAATGTAAACAGAACTTTCATATACACTAGAAAAACCAAAAATAATTATGAGACTCGCTTTATTGTGGCAGTGTGGAACCAAACCCACACTATCTCTGTGGTCTGCCTACATGAGAGTAAAGAAAGAAGCAAGAGAAGTTAGTCTTCTGAATGCCCTGGGTCCGCAAGTTTACAGGTATGCCCAGCACTGTGTTAATGTCTGTAGGGTATGAAAAACTAACATAGAAGGGTATAGTAACAGAGGCAAGACTAGAATTTTAATCAACATGAAAATAAAGTAATCATTAAATTATTAAATCCTAACCACAAATTTTATTATGCTTTACCCATCAGAAAAAAAAAAATGAAATAAATAATAGTAAAATGCTTGCAGCCAGCCTGACTCATGAAGAAATTCAATGTACCTGACTATCTTTAATATCTCACCTTACTATTTTAAGAAAAAATGGACTGTATTAGGTTAGTTCTGTAACATAATTTTATTTGCTTTCAAGAATAAATTATTTGTGTTTTCCTTCTTGACAATTAGTTGATTTTGGAACACAGTGATCCATGCAAAGCTAAACACATGAGAGAAGGAACTGCAAATATATAACATATCCATAACCCTTACCCCTCCCTTGGTCAAGAGGTGATATCATTAGTTTGTTCTGCGGTTTTTCAGTTGAGCCCTGACTTGAGGCTATACTCAGCTCGGTGTTTCCAACAGCCACTACCAAGCAATTGGATGTGTAAGCAACATAGAATCTATCGGCCATTCCTGCATTCAAGAATAGTTTGAAATCACTATGAATATGGGTTAAGAGCTGCTAGGCTAGACTATGAAGTCTTCATGAATCTTGAGCTTGGCCTAGACAGATGTAGAGAACAGGAAAGATCAGATTTATAGAAAACAGTAGAAATAACACATAAGGGACTAACATAATGGGAACAAAATGGGAAATAACCTTGGCAAGTCCAGGACACCGAAAGGAGACTGACTAGCGTTGTGTAGGAAATGCATGGTAAATGAATGGTTTAGCCTACACCATCTTTATCATCAATGTCAGTAAAGCTCAAAAACAGTCTCACCATTTTACCCTCTGTGAGCAACCATTAGCATTAAAAAAAAAATACACAATCCTTTTTCTATCATAATTTTAAAAAAATTTCTAAAAATCAATCATAAGAAATCTTTTGGCTTTGTGTGGCAGCTGTTAAAATTCCTAAAGAGGGTAGGTAATAGTAATAATAAAACATTTATTGAAATCTTCAATACTAAGAACTTTGCATGAAATATTAAGCACTTATGCTATTCAAGTCTTTAATATCCTATAATGTAGATACTATATTCTTCCTCCATTTTATAGATGAAGAAGCTGTTGTCTAGTCTCAAGATAATATCTTCAAAATTTTGTTTTGTTGTTTAACAACCACTATCAAGAAAGTTGGAAAAAATAGCCATGTACTTAACAAAATTATTAAAGCAAAGAAAGAGGAAATTGCTGGATATATATATATATATATATATATATATATATATATATATATGTGTGTGTATAAATATATATATATATAAATATATACATATGTATATATACCCAGTATTAGCATAGAAAGGTATTTGTTAAATACATTTATTATCTATTCTATTGGCTGTGTTTTTATAAATTTATACATCCATGGATTAAAATTATTAATAGGCTTTAAAGGTAAAAATTTACCTTTTCCCACCTAACTCATCCCACTAACCTCCTTGAAAGTTACTATGGCAGTGAAGCATGCATTTCAGTCCCCTTTTAAAATCTACTGATTTGTCCTAGCCAAGAGATGAATAGGTACTTTCCAAGTTGAGATTTTCTTCTTCCAGAGTTGAGTAAATGTATATCAACTTTAAGTTATAATAAGCATTTAGAATTCCATGATAATGGATCATCAGAGAACAATAATATCCTACCATGGGAGTAGTTTGTATTTTTGTTCAAAGTAAACAGTCCTCAGCTTACCTTCCTGGTGCAGTTCAACAGTTTTAATGTGCCCTGTGAAACTACTGATAAGTGGTGCTTGAAATCCTCATGGATATTCATTTTAACAAATTGCTTCAACTTGCGAGCAGCAGTTTTTAAAAACGTAGCTTCCTATTACAGAAAAAAACCAGAAGGGCTGTGATTCAAATAAAATATTAAGAAATGGTAAGCATTCTTAAGGCCAGAATCCTATTTCTAAATAATGCCCTACCTCCACCCAGATTTCTATTCCAGTTAGTCACATGACTGACAAGTAACTAGACTGAAACCGCTGAGCTCCTAAATGACAGCCTGAAAAGCCTAGAACTTGGTTAATGATTAGCTGGCTTTTTAAACTCTTTTTCTGTGTTATACATATGTGATCTTGTCACTTGCGGGTGAACACATAACAAATTTAATTTTAAACAAAATAATGAAAAGGGAAGTCATCTGGAAGCGACAATAATGAAAGGTATGTGTGGCTTTTCTTACTGTTATGTTTACACCTTTTAGCTATGGATGAATAGCTGGTAATAGGAAAATAAAGGGTCATATTCATCTAAAACAAGTTTTTTAGACATTTATTATAATTATGGAAATTTAAAAAATAGTTTAAAGATACAAACTATTAGATGCCATGAGGTTATTAATATAACCTCTGTTATTAATATAATCAATATAATTATCTAATAGAGATACAAAAATATATAAGCTTCTATGAAGTTAAGTTCAAATGAGACAAACTACAAATAATTGTCATTACCTTATCATCATCACATGAATGCCTTTTAAAAAAGTTAGGTTCATTATTCAGGCAATTACTAGCATTTTCTCTTATATGTTCCTGTAATAAATAATATAAAATTAAATGATTAAACTGGGGGCTTTTCTAATAAGTAGTAATTATAAAAATAACAATGAACTTGGTAGTTATATGTACATTTTAAGAAAAATAACTTTAGCTTGGCTTAGCTGACAAGGCATGTGGAATGGTTTTCTATAGTTAAAGAGTAAACAAGTACACACACAGAGCCTCACAGACTCAGAGCCCCCTCCAGACTCCACATTTAATCCCAGAAATCATTAAAAGAATCTGGCTCATTTGGGAAAACAAAAGTACCTATTTTAGAAGTTATACTATATACAGAAAATACAATAAATTTTGAGGTCTTGGAGTTGAAATGCACTTGAAGTTATTTGGTCCAATTTTCTGTCACTATCAAACAGTAACAAAGGGCACTTTACATTAGAATGAAGGGAAAACCTCTTGAGAGTGAGAGTAAAGTAGAAAGTCACTTTGCAGCATTTTTTAACAATCCAATTTGTCTGGAATGTTTGAGGTAGAAATTTTCTAAGAAACAATGGAATGGAGTGTGTGCATATTGTAAAGCAGGAGTGGGAAAGCAGACTGGTACATTCTCATATTTCATTTCTAAGGAATGTAATATTCAAAGGTGGGGGTTGCCTGAATCAAAAACGTTGGTGGACATATTAGGAAGAATTTCCTAAGGATTCAGATGCTCTGATGCACAGGGTTGGACTAGGTCTGTCTGGAAAACTGACAAGTCCATGCAGTCAGAGCTTCCAGAACTTCAAGCAGCCTTAGTCAGTATGTTGTCACCAAAAAAACAGGATAACAAGTGGAATAATGAAGATGTAGTCGTGGGCTTTTAATTTTTCTTCATCTGACTCAGAAAATGCATTACTCTTACCACCTGTGAAAAGCATAGATGGTTTCTGGGTTCATCCTGACCCTAAATGAATATACTATTTGTTTTTTGCAGAAATTAGTGTCTGAACATATAATCATTCACTTAACCTTTCACCACTTACTGTGGGCCAATGTGCAAGATCCTCTACCAAACCCGATAGGGAAACAAAAATAAGAAAACACTGTCCCAGTTTCTCGTGCCTTTTGGTATAAAGGGTAGATGCTATAAGCATTAGACATTTTTATATCACTTTTTATTTTTGGAAAAGTGTGTTTTTAAAAACAGATTTGTTAGTGGAAACAACCCCTGCCATACTGCAGACATCTCTAGTGCAAACACATATATTCTTTTTTTTAAGGTTTTATTTGCTTATTTTTAGAGAGCTGGGAAGGGAGGGAGAAAGAGAGGGAGAGAAACATCACTGTGCAGTTGCCTCTCACGTGCCCCACACTGGGGATCTGGCCTGCAACCCAGGCATGTGCCCTGACTGGGAATCAAACCATTACCCTTTGGTTCGCAGCCCGCACTCAATCCACTGAGCCACACCAGCCAGGGCTGATTTTATGGTTATTTTTGAAGGGATGCTATAATAGATTAGATTATTATTCAGCCACATGAACATATTTAGAAGTTCTCTTAATTGATCATTTAACCAACTTGCTGAGTTGATTCAGAAAGAATTCTCACTATTCTTTCTGTAAAAATATATTGACTGCCTTAGCACACGGAACATTCTCAACTATAGTCTAGTATCTGTTTTATAAATATTTTATTGATTATGCTATTACAGTGCTCCCATGTTTTCCTCTTTCTCCCCCTCTGCCCTGCACCACTTTCCCTCCAGCGTCCCCCCACCCCTTGTATGTCCATGGGCTGTATGTGTAAGTTCTTTGGCCTCTCCATTTCCTACACTATTCTTAACCATCCCCCCATCTATTTTGTGCCTACCAATTGTGCTTTTATTCCCTGTACCTTTTTCACCCATTCTCCCTCCTCTCCTTCCCTGCTGATAACCCTCCATGTGATCTCCATCTCTGTGATTCTGTTCCTGTTCTAGTTGTTTGCTTAGTTTGTTTTTTTTTTTTTTTAGGTTCAGTTGTTGATAGTTGTGAGTTTGTTATCATTTTACTGTTCATAGTTTTGATCTTCTTCTTTTTCTTAGATAAATCCCTTTAATATTTCATATAACAGCTTGGTGATAACTCCTTTAACTTTACCTTGTCTGGGAAGCACTTTATCTACCCTTCATTTCAAATGATAGCTTTGCTGGATAGAGTAATCTATCTTTATAATCCTTGCTTTTCATGACTTTGAATACTTCTTTCCATCCCCTTCTTGCCTGCAAGGTTTCTTTTGAGAAATCAATAAATCAGAAAGCTGATAGTCTTATGTGAACTCCTTTGTAGGTGACTGTCTCGTTTTCTCTTGCTGCTTTTAAGATTCTCTCTTTATCTTTAATCTTGTGTGATTTAATTACGATGTGTCTAGGTGTGTTGCTCCTTGGATCTGACTTATTTGGGATTCTCTGAGCTTCCTGGACTTGCATGTCTAGTTCATTCACCAGACTGGGAAAGTTTTCCTTTATTATTTTTTCAAATAAGTTTTCAATATCTTGCTTTTCCTCTTCCTCTTCTGGCACCCCTATAATTTAGATATTGAGATGTTTAAAGTTGTCCCAGAAGATCCTAAGCCTCTCTTCATTTTTTTTGAACTCATTTCTTCCTTCTATTCTGGTTTATTTCTTCCTTGTGTTCCAAATTTTTGATTTGAGTCCCAGTTTCCTTCCCTTCACTGTTGGTTTCCTGTGTATTTTTCTTTATTTCACTTTTCATTGCCTTCACTTCTTCCTCTATATTTGACTGAACTCAATAATTTCTGTGAGCATCCTGATTACCAGTGTTTTGAACTCTGCATCATATAGGTTGGTTATCTCCGCATCGCTAAGTTATTTTTCTGGAGTTTTGATCTGTTTCTAATATACTCATGTATTTTTACATTCATGATTTGAGTTGCATATTTGCTAAGTCAATTCTATTACACTAAGTTATACTTATTTATATATCAGTTAATAATTCTATATAAACCTAATAACTATTAGTATGAGGATAGAGTTTTTTAGGGGACTTCTGGTTTCCAGTCTGACAGTCAAGAACCTTAGGAGTCATCATTCCATCATAACAAGTAAAAAAGTTGAATAGACTGAAGAATCAGGAATTCTTCTTATACCCATCAGAGGAGTGCAGTCACAGGGCAAACTGCTGCCCAAAATATTGGAGAGACAGGTAGACATGATAATCACAATTTATAGGAACTGGAACCACTATGGGAAACAGTGCTGGGGTATGGAAACCCCAACTGTAATTGATGAATTGTTGGAAGCTTAGAGTGGACAAGTCTGAGAAATAAAAACCCTAAGAAAACCCTATCATTGGGGGTTCAAGGCACACTTTTCCAAGTTTTATTTACAGGAGTTCTATAAATTTCTCACAGTGAATATCTGAAAAAAAATCCCTTTGTGGTTCTGGCAGAGGGAGGGGAAAGGAACCATTCTGTATATGCCAGAGCCTTATGTTCTTCACAACGCCCAGCCTTAGGAGGAACTAGTTAACCAGAAACTAACCTACATCCGAAGTAAGGAAAATACCCACCTCAGCCCCTCTCAACATTCTGTCTTACCTCAGGGTGGAGAGTACTGAGAAGCACCAGTCAAGTTTACAGCCCAGAGGCACAGACTCATCAAAGACTGAGACCTAATCACAGGCACTGCTTCCTTTCTCCCCACACCTACCACTACATCACTACCACACATCTTTCTCCCTAGTACATCCTGTCCACATTTCAACGAAAATTATAAGGCCTACTAAAAGGTGAAAAAAGCACAATCTAAAGAGACAGAGCATTTATCAGAACCAGAGTTAGATATGACAGAAATGTTGGAATCATCACACTGGGGATTTTTTAAATCTATGATTAATATGCTAAGGGCTTTAATAGGAAAAGTAGAAAATATGCAAGAAAAAATGTAAGCAGAAAGGTGGGAATTCTAAGAAAGAATCATAAAAAAATGCTACAGATTTTAAAAAGCTATAATAGAGTAATGAGCTCTTTATTACACTAGACATGGCTGAGGAATCTTTGAACTTGAAGATATCACAATGGAAACTTCCAAAACTGAAAAGCAAAAAGAAAAAATACTGGGAGAAAAAAAGAGAATAGTTAAGAACTGTGGACACCTACAAAATGTGTGACATATGCACAGTGGGAGTATTAGGATGAGAAGGAAAAGAACACAAGCCATATTTAAAGCAATAATGACAGACTTTTCTCCAAAATAATGCCACACACCAATCCATTGAACCAGGAAGCTCATAGATCACCAAGCAGAGAAGTGCCCTAAATCCTATATCTAGGTATATCATATTCAAACTTTAGGAAATCACAGATTAAGAAAAATTCATGAAAAAGGCTATGGGTCAGGACTTGACTTATAGAGGAGGAATAAATTACACCCATCTGCTCCTCAGAATACACGCAAGCAAGAAGAGAGTGAAGTGGCATGTTTACAGTGTTGAGAGAGAAAAACCACGAATCTAGATTCTGTGCCCTGATAAACTATCCTTTAAAAGCTTTCTTAAGATCAAGGACAAGGCAAGGACGTTCCTCCCATCATTGTTTTTCAACACCCCATTAGAAGTCCTCACTGATTCAATAAAAAAAGAAAAGTAAATAGAAGGTATACAAATTAGAAAGAATGGAACAAAACTGCCTTTTTTTACTATATGACATAATCAACTATATACAAAATCCAAAAGAATCAAAAAATAAATTCAAAATCTCCTGGAATTAATAAATGATTATAGCAAATTTGCAGTATACAGGTTAGCAGGAAAAAAATAATTGTTTTTCTATATACCAGTAATGAACAAGTGGACTTTGAATTTAAACACAGCATTCACAATAGCACCCCCCAAAATGAAATACGTAGGTACAATTCTAACAAAATATGTACGATCTGTATGAGGAAAACTACAAAACTCTGATGAAAGATCAAAGGAGAACTGAATAAATGGAGAGATAGTCCATGTTCATGAATAAGAATACTCAGTGTTGTCAAGATGTTAGTTCTCACAAATTAACTTAGAGATTTATCACAATCTCAATAAAAATCTCAGCAATATATTTTATGGATATCAACAAACTGATTTTATTTATTTTATTTATTTTCAGAGAGAGGAGAAGGGAGGGAGAAAGAGCAATGTATGGTTGCCTCTCACATGGCCCTCACTAGGGACCTGGCCCACAACCCAGGCATGTGCCCCAACTGGGAATCGAACCAGGACCCTCTGGTTCCCAGCCCACGCTCATTCCACTGAGCTACACCAGCCGGGCTCAACGAACTGATTTTAAAATCAGCATACAGAGAGGCAAAAGTTGCAAAATAGCCAAATCAATATTGAGAGAGGAGATCAAGTCAAAGGACTGACGCCACCCAACTCAAGACTTACTATAAAACTACAGTGACACAGGCTGTGATAATGGCAAAACAATAGATAAATAAATAATAAAACAGAAGACAAGCCCAGAAATAAACCCACATAAAAACAGTCAATTGATCTCAGACAAAGGAGCAAAGGCAATGCAATGGAGCAAAGACAGTCCCTTCGACAAATGTTGCTGAAAGAACTGGACATACATGTGCAAAACTAAATAAATAAATATAGTCACAGACATTATACCTATCACAAAAAATCACTTCAAATGGATCACAGTCCTAATCTAAAGCATAAAACAGGGCTTCTAGAAGTTAATGTAGGAGAAAACTTAGATGACCTTGAGTATGGTAATAGATTTTTAAATAAAATCCCCAAATGTGATAGAATGATTTATGAAAGAAGTAATTGATAATTGGGATTTCATTAAAATCAAAACTTCAAAATAGACACATATACATTTTCCCCCTGATTATAGTAATTAAAGTAGCACTCTCCTTACCCACACACACACATGCAGCTGGGATGTGTGTGTGCGTAATATGCACTATAAGATAGTACATATTATGTAATTTATATTATTTACATATAGTAACATCATCCATATCCATAGTATAGTATCTTGTACTGTATATTACTTATATATTGCACACACACACATATATCTTTGAAAACAAAGTCTGCAAATTAAACTCGTTTTCAGGACTTGCTTCCTAAGGTTGTTCACATAGGCAGTCAGGGAATCAACAGGTTAACATGCTGTCACTTAATTACTGCATCTGTGATTAACCTTGCAGCCACAAGAACTGATTTCTTAAGAACCTTAGCTGTTTTTAAAAGGTAGCATTCCACCCACAGGTGACTTTACCCAGACAAGGCAGTACACCAGGTCCTTAAATAACGTTTCGTTATAACATTGATGAGATGCTCTAGGAACTGTGGAAAAAAAGGGGCCACACACGAACCTGACAAGCGCAGGGGAGGCCTGCAAGGCAGCCTTCTAAACTCATAGACCTAAAGTAATCACAGAGGATGGTCTGAAATGCGGGACGGGAGGGTGTGAAGGGATTAAGCAAAAAGGGAAAACAGACTCATGGACGTGGACAACAGTGTGGTGATTGTAGGTGAGGGGTGAAGGGTGAAGTTTAAGGGGTTTAAAATGGTAATGAAAAAAATACGATAAAAAAAAACGTTAACTAAAAGCAATTCATGGCAGGTAGTCATGCCCTAGGTCAGTATTTTTCCTTAACAATGGTCAATCTTTACCTTAACCCTACTGTTGTCTTTTTGCATCTATGATGGTACACCTCTGGATTGTCAAGGTAACTTCCCTTTTTCCCAAAACCTGAGACCACAAATCCCTTCATTGTTACTGTTACCATGTTAACTGTGAACTGTTAACTATCCTTTACCCACCCATGTAAAAAGTATAGTCTATTTTACCTTTTATCCCATCCCAGAGGTTTCCCTGATTTGCTTTCTCCTGCCTCCCTAAATCTATCACCAATGGATTTCTTGTAATTCCTTTGTCTTCTCTTTTGATTGTAACATATAAAATAAGATGTTAAACTACCATTCTCTGGAGCATTTTTCAATCCATTGAAATTTCACTTTCCAGCAATTGTCAGTTTGACTCAAATAAACTCACCATAAATTCTCCACAGATTCAAATGTTTTTTATGTTGACATTGCTTAACTATTGTTTGTCAATTAGCATATAATAAAATCAGTTTCCTTACAAGTCATTTTGCTGCAGTTGCAAGTACCTATCACTGACATTAGTGAGGATTTATTGTACCAAGATAGTAGTGTGTATCTCTGTGTATGTTTATGTATACATGTATGTACATAACTTATTTTATATTAATGCCTGCATTTCTTTAAAATTGACTCCCATAATTAAAATTTCCTGAAGAAAAATATATATTTATTTCAAAAATAATTCACACTTCCACCAGCAAATAAGGAGGTGTATTTTGTCACATCCTTTCCAGCACCAGGTGTCATCAATCTTGAAATTTTTACCAATCCTGGCATAAGACAATTTCTGCCTCATTATTCATTTAAATTTGCATTTCCATAACTCCTGGAAGATAAGTATCATTTCATATTATTCACAATTTGCATTTCCTTTATATGAATAGCCTGTTCTTATCTACTCTCATAGGCTATTTGTCTCTTACTAATCAGTTTGTACATTTTATATTAGAAAAATTTTAAAATTTTCTATGTTTTATTTCCAGGTGAATCTCTCATATAATGCAAGTTTTACACAGTTAGTCTTACTTAATTTCATAGTTTAAAATAATTTGTATTTGTCAGATATTCATTATTATTTCTTAAATTTTATTGATTTTTTTAAAGAGAGAGGGGGAAGGAGAGAGAAAAATAAAACCATTTAGAAAGAAAAAAGAAATACTTATTTGTTGTTCTACTCAATCATGTATTCATTGATTGATTCTTGTATGTGCTCTGACCTGGGATTGAACCCAAAACCTTGGTGTATCAGGACAATGCTCTAACCAACTGAGCTACCCAGCCATGACTCATTCTTTCTTTATGTTCCTTTTTATTTGTTTTATAATTCTGGCATATAAATTTTATTATATTAAAAAATTCTTTTAGAAGTGTTTTCCAAAAAAGTATAATTACATTCTCTCTCAATATAAATACTAAATATATCTATTGGTCCTTATGATATAAAAAGAGGTATCTATCATCTTTTTTTACTTTCCTTCAGTCACCTGTAATGACATGCTTTGTATGTTATTAGTTTTTAGGTGAAATGTTATTGTTTTATTCGTATATTTGCCATAACTATCCAGATGTCACTAAATAGTTCACTATTTAATAAGTCACCTTTATTCACCATTTATTTATTAATATCTTGTTCAACTGGACTAATCTTAGAGTCAAGTTTTCCTTATTGTTTTAGATAAGGAATTTGTATCCTTACTGAACTCCATGTATATTTATTTTTCTTGCACATTCAATGAAATTTGCCTAGGTCTAGGATTTTGAACTCATACTCTTTGATGAACAAAAAGTAAGAAGAAGAATTACCTATCCTTTTTGTTCTAAAGTGACTTTTCAAAGTCACTTTATATTGATATATGAGAATCTGGGATACCAAGAATTAACCAATAGGATGCAACCTTATTAGGTGATATGATCAATAAGATGTAACTCTATTATATGACCTATATATTTATCGTTCAACAAAGGGCATTCACACTGGATAGTTATCATTGTGCAGACTGTTGTCATTTTTTTATTTGACAGTATAAAGGAAAAGGGGTCAGTGCCTCTGACTAAATAGTCAGGTATGGCATGTTTTAAAAATTCTTGTGGCACACCAGTTGAAAATTGCCATTATAATTTTCTACCTGATGGAGCAACTCTTCACAAAGTATTTTTGAACTTCCCCATGGTGTTACCTAATATGTGCTCTTTAATAAAATCAAATTCTCCCACTTGGTCTGCTCAAATTGCTGTCAAAATCTGTCTCCAGATGATGAACTCTAATGAAATCACCAGCTCCATGTGTAAAGCTGTGTCTCTAGTAACAACCATTAATGTCCCCACTTTGCTTGTAGAGAGCGATCATAGCCCTTATTGAGACCAAAGCATTTCTCTGGGCATTGGAACTTCTAACACACCCATTTTAAAGGATATTGTAGAGTCCTTTTCACCTTACCCATTCTCCCCTCTCAATTATTTAGCAGTAAAGTGTTTGGCTTTTTTTTTTTTTAACTACAGTAATTCCACTCCCACCTAAATTGGGCTTTAATGGGTCTAATACTTAGCTACTAAGACAATAAGGATTATCCTATCTTCCCTGCAGGAGAAATTGGCTGAAATAACCACGGTCTAAAGCAATCAGAGCCTTGATGTTCCCCTGGCACGGAGCTTGTCTCATAGGTAATCCAGTGAGGAGAGCTAGGAGCTTGGTTGATTAGTTATAGGCAAGACAATGGTCATTCTTCTGGATTTGAAAGAAGCAAAAAAACTCTGGTTGCTACTGGAAAGCCACAGCATGAAGTGACAAATAGAGAAATGCAAAGTGAAAAAAATTGTAAAGAAATAGAACTGAAGTTCTGACTACGCCACAACTGAAAGTACTCAAGTGGTGAACTTTGCAGTTATGTAAGCCAATGAAGTACTCTGTAATGTTTAAATTCATTTATGTTCAGTTTTTCTGCTACTTATAAGTGGAAGCACACTAACTAATATACCTTCTTGAGCCTGGAGACTTTCATAACCCATACCCTGGATTCTGGCTGCTCTGAAAACAGCCCCAATTCTGATGAGCTACCTCCACCAATGAAAATCTATGGCTTGCTCCTGCTCAACCTTCATATGGTCAGAGGAAGTCCACCGTGAGCATTAAAGCAGCTCCGCTAGCCAGGCTAGTGTGGCTCGGTTGGTTGGAACATCATCCATAAACCAAAAGGTCATGGACTCAATTCCCAGGCAGCCTGGATCATGGGCTCTGCCCCCAATCTGTGTGAGTACAGGAGGTAACTAAATGATGTTTCTCTCTCACATCAGTGTTTCTCTACCTCTCTTCCTCCCTCCCTTCCCTTCTCTCTAAAATCAATAAGCATGTCCTCAGATGAGGATTGAAAAAAAAAGCTCCTCTCCTAACTGAGATTTTTAGAACAACTTATTTCCAGCTCCAAACATGAGAGCATCTCTTCCTTAAAAAAAAGAAAAAAGAAAAAAAAGCTGTCACATTTCCTATCCCAGGAATATCCTCTTCCTAGAATGATTGAAGGTACAAATAGTACTCAGCACAACCACAGGCACCATCACCATTTCACAAACAGGCTAAGTGGGAAAACTAATGACATGCACAAACAAAGCAGATTCACAAACAGGCTAAGTGGGAAAACTAATGACATGCACAGCTAACATACAAATAGGTTTGCCCAGTTACGAACCCCATGCATTTTCCTACTATACCAACTTTGCCATCTAAGTAATGTGAACTTGATTCAAAATTTTTTTAATAGAAGGGTTGAGGTTGTAAGTTCTAGACAAAAGAAAAATGGAAAAATATATTCTTTTCTAAATCTTAAGCCCTGTCCATATGACATAGTTTATAATACTTTTTCTTTGCTTATTCATTATGTGTCTACTTAGGAAATTTATTGGTCGTATGTGCACATTCATATTTTGTGCATAAAATAGAGTGATAACTGACTTAATTGTAAAGATAGAATGCTATAAAAGAAAGATTACTTTTGACTAGTCTAAGAATGAAGTATAACCTGAGCTCAATCTTAAAGGGTACTTAAATGTGAGCATGTGAATATTTGGGGAGAAAGACAGAGGAGGAAGAAAATTTCAAAATGAGAGAACACAGAGCAAGGGTATGGTGGCACAAAAATGTGGAGCTCCTTTAGAAAATAGTAAGTAGTCTAATTCTGTTGTGATGGGAGGCGGGCAGACTGGGTCAACGCAGAGAGTGTAAGTAGGCTAGAAATGCAGACTGGGAGCAGATTTTGCTTCCAAGATGCCCAGAGAAGGTATTAGTCCTGCATTGAGCAGAGAATGAGTGGTAACCAATTGAAAGTTGCTGGGCAGGGATATGGCATGATTTCAACTCTCCCTTATGATGATTAGTACATGCTAGGAAAGTGCTCAAATTGTATGATTGATCATGATGCTTATCTATTTTGCTTGGAGAATCAAATTAGGTGATGAGTAAATGTAAATTATGGAGAAATACAATGAGGGGAGGTAGGTATAAAGCTGTGAAAAATACAGAAGGAAGGCTGCTTGTACGACTTTCTGTCTTGCTAGAAATGTGCATCTGGGACAAATCCCACTGAATAAAGGAAGTGACTCCAATATGGAGCTATCTTATTATGTAAATAGGCTACTTTATTTTGGAATAGTCATTGTGAAACAAATAATCAATTAATTAATCCCAAACTTATAATCCTTTTCTAAATTTTTCACCAAAATTTAGGAGAAAGAAAATATGTACAAAACTTTTACACTAATATTTGTGTACTCAATCCTGCTTGCCCTAATATTCTGGATTCTTCTATCATTGAGAGTTCATCCTCAGTAGACAGGTGTTCAGAAGGCATCATGTTGCAAAGACAGAGACAGCACATCCTTATCAAACCCTGCATTCCCTGCCTTTCCTTTGTCTCTTGCCCAACTTTGCAAGTTAACAAGAGTTGGGGTAGGGGGTGAATAAGGAAAATCTTTTGGTGTTAGCATTTAACTTTTTTATGACAATAAATATATATTAATTACACTCTGGCATTTAAGAAAGAGGGGATATTGAATACAGTAATTTAATAGCCAAAATATGTTTCTTACTAAAATTTTCTCTAAAATTCTAAGGTGACTCTGTAATACTATTAATTCACAAGTGTAAATTAATTAATTAAAGCTCTGAGGCTACCAAAGTGTAATTTTGGTAATTCCCCAGTTTTTCTTATGACCAAGAGTAGCCCAAGTAAAGCAGGGTTTTTTTTTTTTTGCAATGAGTTTTTTTAAATGAATAATTTGTTTATTTTGAATATTTAAATTAGGTAGTCTGAAAGACATATGCTTATACAAGAAATGTTTACTTCAAAGATAAAAATACATAACCCACATATTAAGATTAGATATTTTTTCTTCAAGTAAAGTAGTTTTAATGAAATTTATTGTCACTTTGCTTCTTGTTTAACTTACACTCATAAAATAGCATGTTTTATATTGCATGTCTTCATAGAAGATAAATGATAGCAGAAAGAGAAAGTTAAATGCTTCAATAAAACTGATGGTCATCCACTGTAGAGAACACTCCAGGAATAAAGTAAAGAACACAAGAATAACATTGAAAATGACTATATTATCAAATATGATGTTTTAAAATAATATCATAAAACTTCCCCCAGAATGCTTTTTTATGCAGAAAAGCTGGAAAAGAAAACTTATGAATGTGAGTTTTCATTTGTGAAACTACCTCTATAGAATTTGATAAGGTTCAATTTAAGAAAAATAAATCAGCACAAATATTAGAAACACTTACAGAGTTATGAGTACAGAACAAAGGAGGGTTCCACAAAGTGTGATAAATAAATCTTAGTTGTTAAACCTATATTTATCTTGTGTAAAGTCCCATATTCATTGGAAACTTTCCTTGAGGTGAATGTATATTTTCTATTCATGCAAAGTCTTCCCAGCTTCACCAATGCACCCTAGATATATACCCTAGATATATACTGCTTTTTTATTCATTTGTATTAATTAAGTGTGATTAGGTACATTTGGGGATAAGAAATGGTATTCCGGAAATGCTTAATTCAGCAATTGTCAGGTTTTCCTAAATATTAATTAAAGGAAATGCATGCATCCATCTTGGGAATTGTAGCTCTAATGTTTTCACGCCTAAGGGAGCAAAGACTCTCGTGGAACATAGGCCAGCAAGCAGGACCCACGTGTGTGACAGCGGAATTTCCTATGGGTAAATCAGGATAGCATATTTCTTAAATTTAAGACTTGCTTTTGCTAAAACCTCTCTCTCCCTGAATGAAAAGGACTTATGCTAATGCATGCCTAGCTTCCTCAGACCAGTGAGTAGGCCCAAGCCTATTGTCTTTCTATTTGCATATCTATCCTCTTGATGTGCTATCTTGGGCGTCTACCACCTAATGTAAATCTATAATGCATGCAGAGTTAATGAAGACCATTCAGATGTAAAGTGCCCGAGAAACAGCAATAAAAAGCAGGTCAAAGCAAGGCTTGGGGCCTCTCCAAGATGATAATGGAGGGGATGTGTGGTTCTGGAATTTCTAGTCCAGTATATTACATGTAAAATTATTTACATACTGCCATGGCATACGAATCCTACTGGTCAGAATTCACGACAATTAATGTTGGTGTCAAATACAGACACTAAATATTAGAAATCTGACAATATATTCACCTGTACAAGGTATAGTGCCACTGATAAAAGAGTAATGAATATCATACTCTGGTGTATAGGAAAGCTGTTAGGAGAGTTATACAGAAGCTTCATGTCGGGTAACTACTCTTGGTTTACTCTAAATAGACTGTAATCCTACATCTGTGCAATGGAAAGAACATCGAAACAGAGGTGTGAAGAGGTGCATCTAGCAGCATTATATAATTTTTCAGCAGGAATGGGCCTCTGAGATTATACAAGCCAAAATTCTACTTTTATGAATTATGAATTTTAAAGCTCTACAGCATTTAATTGACTTGTCCAAAGTTTCCAACTGAAGTGACAAAGCTTCTGACCCAAACATTTCCAGACCAGAAGACCTTCCTGTGGCACTGTGCTGACACAATGTTGCCTCTCTGTGAATTTCCTCACCAGTCAAATTAGTGCAATAAACTTGAGCAGTGGTTTTCACAAGGTCTGGTTAGAAAAGGGCATAAGATGATGATGAGTAATCAAGGCTGGAGGCCTCACTGGAGTTCAGTATGGAATTTATTTGAAAAAAAATCATGACAAAAAATTTGAAAGCTAGTTATTGATGATCTACCTCTAAGTTCTATAAATGCAAAATCATCTTCTATACATTCAGATTTTTTAAACTTTCACTCTCATAAATCAAGCAATTTATTGCCATTCAAAAATATTATAGGTTTTTATTTACTTTTGTTTTTTTAAGTATATAAAATAGGAAATTTAGAAGTTATTATTGCAAACATATTTCCAACATGAAAAATATTGAGAGCCATCACTTCTTGAATGCTCACTAAGTTCCTGGCATTGTTTCATGAACTTTGCATACATTAATTAATTTAATCCTTATAATATCCCCATTAAATGTGGTTCTAATTTTAACCTCATTTTAAAAATGAAAAAACTAAAGAGTAAAAAGATTAAACAATTTATTCAATGTTACATAGCTGAGCAAATGGCACATTCAGGCTGAACATGCTAACTTGGAAAAAGGGTTTTCTCAGATATAATTAAGTCAAGTCACATTCATGAGTCCTCGGTGCGCATGTCATCCGGGGCACCACCATTCAACCACATTTCATTATTGTTGGAGGGGCATTGTTTTTAGGAGATGCTGTTACCATGTGGTTTCTTGAAAGATTTTTCTCATTCTTAGGCTGCCAGTTTTCAATGACTTTTTTTTTGCAAAAAGAAGTGTTTTTTCCTTAGTTCGATGTTATATTTTATACTTTTGTAAGGCTTTAGTTCATTTTAATGTGCATCCATCTGTCATCTTACCCTTGCAGCACATTTTAAATCATGAATCACAGTGATACATGTACCAATAGGTTCTAATGTGTCATCATCTACCATAGTCTGTTAAAGTCCACTACAAATCTTAAAATCTACATTATATCATTTCTTTGTTGTAATGAGTTCATAGTTTTCAAAACAGGTATGAATGCCTCAGCAGGTTGAAAGTACTCAAATTTCATGTCTTTTCAATTTTCCCAATTAGAGTAGGTCTATCCTGACTTGCTAGATGAGCAGAAATATTTATTTTCAAGCTTCTGAATTCAGAATATAGAGAGTTTAATCACAGATGGCGTTTCCTTCCATTTGCCACATAGAGGAAACAGGACTATCTGATCCATCCACAGCTTTTGGCTCATGCTTTTTCTTTCTTCTTTTGAAAGAAAAGCACTTCTTTTGATGTCTGTAGTGGCTATGAGGTATCAACATAGAAAACCCGTGTAATGTAGTCTGATGTTCTTATTGGTCCAGGTATTTATACCAGCTCCAACCATACATAGGCCTCAGGGACCAAAATTATAATTATTTAATCATCCTTATATACCTAACACTGTCTCCAAAGATATCTGCAATTGCAGAGTACTCAATCTGAAAGTGATGACAATCCTTATTTTTCTAAAGTTTCTCCAACAAATATCTTGAAACTTGTGTGGAGTCCAGGTAACCAGTTATGATTCCTTTCTCTCATCATGAATTCCCCATCAGTGGATAGCTGCCAGGAATGATTCAGTCTTTCATAAAGAATCTAATGTCATGGAGCCTCAAAAAATAAGAGGTTAGGTTTTTAATGTCATTCTTCCCAGGAAAGTATGTATGGAAGTGTAATTATTTCCTCCCTAACAACTATTGTGCATACCAAAGGATGTTGGATTTGGAGAATTTATGTAGTCTTAACATAGTACTTTTATTTTTTAATTAATTAATTATTTTATTTTGCTTTTAAAAATAGAATTTATTTTTTAAAACACTTTTAGGTTTACAGAACAAGGAAGAGAGAGTTCACATGTATCCCCTCCTCCCCATCCAGTCTCCCCTATTATTAATGTCTTTGCATTAATGTGTGGTCTCTTTGTCATAAAACATGAATCATTATTGTTATATTATTAATAACTGAAGCTCATAGTTTACATTAGGGTTCACTCTTTGTGCTGTCAAGTTCTCTGGGTTTTGATAAGTGTATGTCATGAATTCACCATTACAGTGTTGCACAGATAGTCTCACTGCTCTAAAATTACACTGTGCACCATCCACTCATTCCCTCTTCTCTCCCTTCCCTCCCCAACCCCTGGCAACCACTGATCTTTTTAATGTCTCCATAGTTTTATAATTTTAGAAGGTCATCTAGTTTGAATCATGTAGTATGTAGCCCTTTAAGGATGAATTATTTCATATCACATCATTTAAGATACCTCTATGTCCTGTGTGGCTTAGTAGCTCATTTATTTTTATCATTGGTTATATTCCACTGAATACAATGGTGTTGTGTCTGTCCAGGTATTTTGCCCATTTTTTATTAGATTGTTTCTTTTGTTATTGTTGAGTTTTAACAGTTCTTTGGATATTTTGAAAGCAATTCCTTTATCAGATATACTTTTGCAAATATTTTCCCCCATTCTGTGGCTTGTCCTTTTATTCTTGTAACAGAGTTTTAATTTTTAATTAAATTCAACCTCATATTTTTTCGTTCATGGATTGTACTACTGGGTGTTGTGCATCAAAAGTTACTACCAACTCCAAGGTCCCCTAGATTTTATTACTATGCTGTTTTCTATGAGTTTTATAGTTTTGTGTTTTATATTTAGGTCTAAGATCCATTTTTAGTCAATTTTTATGAAAGGTAGAAGGTCTATTTTGTGTGCGTGTGGATGTTCAGCTATTCCAACATTATTTGTTGAAAAAACTATCTCTTCTCCATTGATCATTTGTCAAAAATCAGTTGACTATATTAGTGTTGGTCTCTTTTGGGTTCTCTATTCTGTTCCATTGATTTATATATTTTTCACTAACATCATACTGTCTTGATTACTCTAGTTTTATGGTAAGTTTTGAGATTGGGTGGTGGCAGTACTCTTTTTTTCCTTTTCAATATTGTGTTGGCTACTGTGGGTCTTTCAACATTCCACACAAACTTTAGAGTCAGATTGTTGATATCCACAGATCAACTTATTGGATTTTATTGAAATTGCATTGGTAATTGACATCTTAACACTATTGAGTCTTCCTATCAATGAACATGGAGTATCTCTATCTATTTAGTTCTTCATTGATTTCTGTACATCAGGGTTTTACAGGTTTTCTCATATAGATATTGCATATATTTTGTTATATTTACACCTGAGCATTTCTTTTTTGATGCTAATATGAATGATGTTTTTTAATTTCAAATGCCAATTGTTCAAAAGCAATTGTCTTCTGTGTGTTGTACTCGTATCCTGCAACCTTGCTATAATTGCTTTTAGGTCCAGGAGTTCTCTTGTTGACTCTTCTGTATTTTTTATGAAGACAGTGATGTCTTCTCTTAACAATAACCATTTTATTTCCTCTTTTATTACTAGATTAGCTACGAGTGGTAAGAGGGTACATCATTAACTTGTTCTTAAGATAAAGAGACTTTAAGGTATTAAAGAATTTTTAAAAGGAGAGAGAGTATCAGATTTGAATTTTGGAAAGATGATACAAATGCCAGTAAAGAGGACAGATATATACTGGCGATAATGAGATCAACCAGGCTGAAGGTTATGGAAGTTGTCCCACTGATATTTGATGGCTACCTGAACTAAGACTACAGCAGTGGAAATCAATAGAATGAATGACTTACACAAGTGTTATGGGGATAAACTAATCTATAGGATTTGATGATGAATGATATGAAAGAACAATGGTGTCAAGGATGATTCCAGGCTTTCAGGATTGAATGACTGGACAAGTGCAAATGCTATTACCCTAGACACAAAATGCAGAAGCAGGAACAGGATAAAAGTAATGATAATTAACTCTCTATTGTGCATGATGTATCACAGTACCTCTGGGAAGATATTTATAATTCATATTTTAATTAAATGGTTTCAAAGTTCATGGAGGAGGTGTATACCTGAGGTGATTGAGAACTATCTATGCAAAGACAGAAGCTGAATCTCCGAGGGCCTCTAGAATAGAGATAAAAACATTAGAAATTGTAAAACCCAGTTATAACCTCTTAGTCATTAGATATTAAATATCATAACTTAAAAGAAAGGACAGCCCTTCATGAACATGTGTGAGAATGAAGCATTCCTAGAAAGTATTTGGCCTTCTGTAGTAATCTTTAAATTTTAAGCAGCCTCAAGTCCGGTGACTAAGGATTATATAATCCAATCATATGAGTCATGTTTATAAAAATAATTTTTGTGGATAAAATAATATATTACATCCAAAATCAGTTCATACTGAATATTTAAAAAGTACCTGACATTTGATTTATAACAAATTTCCAAAGAAACAAATATTCAAGATAAAAGACTTCCTAGCCTATTTGAAACAAATTCTGGGTTCTCACTAACTTATGGTATTGATTTAAAATTCATATATTATTCATCCTATGTCATTACAATTCATATTTTTATTTGTATGATAAACTACTAGGTGCAAGGTACTGTGCTGAGCATTCTGTGGGATACAAAGATGAATCAAACATAAACTGTCCTTGACAAACTTATAGACTGGTGTGGGGAAATAAGATGCAAACTTAGGTAAGTATTCGAGGAGTACAGAGTTAAGAATCACAGACAATTTTAAAATGAAATTAAGAAAGCAATCCTACTTACAATAGCATCAAAGACACATAAAATGCTTAGAAATAAATTTAACAAGAGCAGTTCAAAGCTTACAGTCTAGAAACTATAAAACATTGTTGAAAGAAATTAAAGAAGATTTAAAAACTGGAAAAGCATACTATATACATGGATTATAACCATCATTTTGAACTGCAAAAAAGACAATACCCTATATGTTGGTCTACAGGTCCAATAAAATCTCTATCAGATTCCCAACTCACTTCTTCCTAGAAATTGATGAGCTGATTCTAAAATTTATATGGAATTGAGAGGGACCTGAAATAGCCAAAACAATCTTGAAAAAAGAACAAACTAGAACTCACACTTCCTGATTTAAAATTTACTTCAAATCAATGGCAATAAAGAGTATACTGGTACAGGATACTAAATGTGTGTGTGTGTGTGTGTGCATAGAATAATAAATAATTCTGTTGAATAGTCCAGAAATAAACCCATACGTGTATGGTCAAAAGATGTCAGGTTTGTTCAGCAGAATGAAGAATAGTCTTTTCTTATCCAAGTATGGCTTACTTGTTGCTTTATAAGATAATATTTCTGAATAAATTTCACTCCAGTCCTTGATTATATGTTCATTGAAGACTGTTTAATGTTATTATTTGTAAGAATTTGGCATAGAGCACTGTACACAGTAGGGGATTGATGAAAACTTATGAAAGGAGGAAAATAATCAAGACAAGTCAGCAATGAAGAAAAGGAAAAAGGAAAGGAAGAAGGAAAGAAGAAAACAATTTTGCCCATGTCTCAAAAAAATTGAGCACTCTGAGTGACCCCAGAGATAATTCAATTTTCACATTTTAAGGGGATTGAAGATTCCTAAGAGGTTAAATGAGGTACCCAAGTTCACAGTGCTTGCTAAGTACAAAGCATGTAAAAACTTGGTTTTTGGATCCTTCGCTCAGTGTCCCTCACATTGCACTGCAATGCTGCTTCACTGAAACACAATTTAATTGAGGGTGTCAGTGGAAAAATATTTTCCCATGATATAGAATATTGCTTTATTTATCCTTAAAATGGAGGTTCAGTCATGGATTCTAAAATAAAATGTGTAACAAAAATAATAGTGAATTGAGTTTACGGATCAGTTTTTTTCTGTTTTATTACTGTAGTTGAGCTAACTACTGAAAAACAAACAAGCAAGGAAACTCATATCAGCTAATACCCACAGAGTGTAATACATGGTTTTTCAGAGCTGATGCAACAGAATTTAGGTATCAGACTAAAATCAGGGGACTACTCTAATTTTTTTTTTGACTTCATAAATTCTTTCCAAATAAGTGAAGGATATACATGAAATTATCCAGTAGGCCTCCCAGATCACTGAAATTCCTCAAAAATAGGAATCTCTGGGGATGAGGCCCAGCAAGGTGTATCTTAACAAGTCTTTTGGCTTGTTCTGAAGTACCCCAAAATTGTGAATCACTACCTTGGTTTATGCCCATCAACAATTTTCACCTAAATTTCTGAAGCTGCTTCCAACTGTCTTGCCCTCCATCCTACCCTACAAATTATCTACAGGATTGCCAGAAATAAAAAGTCATAAGATAACGATCTGATGGCATTATTTCATTCATTCATCAGATATTTATTGAGAGTTCTAGTCCTTCCTAGTACAACAGTGAATTACAAAGGACAAAGATTTCTATTGTTATGGCTCTTACATTGAGTGTCTTCCCCCTCCCCACACCTCTGAACACACAAACTCCTCAGTGACTTCCTGGTACTTAAGAAAAAGTCTAGACTCCTCTGTATGGTAGGCACAGCACTGAGTGGTCCAGGCTTTCTCTGAGGATTCTGTTCTCATCTTGCATCCTACAATCCATCCACAGCATGGCAAGCGGTTTCCTACTTACATTCTTTTGTAAGGTGACCCATCTTCTCCCTGGGGGAGCGCCCCCAACCCTGTTCTACTGCTTTTAGTAACACCTACATGTATTTTAAGATTCAAGAATCATGTGTGACCAAAATTCATGTAAGAAGAAACAGATGGTCTGAATTGGCCTACGTCTATTAAAGAAATAAAATAAGTAATTAACAACCTTTTCAAAGAGCAAGCACCAAGCCCTGATGGGTTTGCTGGTGAATTCTACCAAACATTTAAGGAATAAATTAGACCAAATCTCTACAATTTCTTTTACAGAATGAAAGAAGAGGAAATACTTCCTAACTCATTCTATGATACCAGCATTACCTTAATACCAAAATCTGATTAAGACATTACATGAAAAGAAAACTACAATCCAGTATGTTTCATGAACATAGATATAAAAATCCTTAACAAAGCATTAACAAATCAAATAAAAAATATATACAAAGAAACGTATACCAAAAAGCAAGATAAAAATGTAAATGATAAACTGGAAAATGTTTTCAACAAATATGACAATCATAAAATTATTATACTTAACACATAATGATCTATTACCAAGTAATAGGAATATCAATAAAAGCTAACAAGAGAATGATAAGGGATAATGAGGGCTATGAGGGAGAAGATACTGTTAAGCTCATCACCACCCTTTTCATGGCCCATGCCACCAACTGAGCCATCCTTACAAGTGTGTGGAGTTATGTGGTTAAATTATTATGCAGAATCATGTTATCATCAGAGAGTTTTGCATTGCATTTGAATTCTAAAGCTTTTAAACAACAGAATCCCTTAAAAATGTAGACAATCTATAGGATAAATATCAATCATTGATTTCATGTAAATGATGGGGACCTATGAGAGCCAAAACAATCTTGGAAGAAAAAAAACACAGTTGAAGGATACACACTTCCAATCCCCAAACTAACTGCTGAGCTATGGTGATCAAGATGGTGTGTGGCTGACATTAGGAAAGACAAATGGACAATGGAATAGAATTGAAAGTACAGAAATAAACCCAGACATTTTGGGATGGATTGATGTATAATAAAGATGGCAAGATCATTCAATGCGGAAAACAGTCTTTACACCAAAAGTTTCCGGAACAGCTGAAAAAGAATAAAGTTGGAACAGCTGAAAAAGAATAAAGTTGGACCCCCACCTCATACCATATACAAAACTTAACTAAAAATTGATCAAATACTTAAATGTGAGCTTAAACTATAAACCTCTTAGAAACAAATAGATGTAAATCTTTGTGACTTTGCATATATACCAAAAGCATGACCAACAATAATGAAAGAAAGAAAGAAAGAAAGACAGACTGCATCAAAATACAAAACTTTTGTGCTTCAAGGGACACTAAAAGAAAGTGAAAAGACTACTCACAGGATGGGAGAGAATATTTAAAAACTGCACGTCTGATAAAGGTCTAGAATCCAGAATATATAAAAAAAATTCTTGCAATTGACCAATGAAAAGACAACACAATTTAAAAGTGAGCAGAGGATTAAAAGAGATGCCTCTTTAAAGAACATACAATAATAATGATCAGTAATGAGAAGATGCCTGATCATTAGTCATTAGGGAAATGCAAATCAAAAAACAATGAGCCCTGGCCAGGTGGCTCATTTGGATGGAGCACCATCCAGTACATCAAAAAGTTGCATGTTTGATCCCCAGTTAGGGCACATACATACGCAGGTTGTGGGTTTGAACCCTTGTTGGGGCACATATGGGAGGCAACAGATCGATGTTTCTCCCTCACATCTCTCTTTCTCTCTCTCACCCCCTTTACCTTCTTTCCTCTCTCTCTAAAGTCAAGAAAAACATATCCTTGGGTGATTAAAAAAAAAGATACCACTTTCCACACACCAGGATGACTAGAGTAAAGTAGACAAGCTTTGGTGAGGATGTGGCGAAACCACAACACTCATATATTGCTGGTGGAAATGTAAAATGGTGCAGTCACTTTGGAAATAGTTTGGCTTTTCCTCAAAAGTTAAACACGGAGTTAACATATGATGCAGCAATTTCACTTGTAGGTACATGTCCAAGGGAATTGCACAAAAACTTGTACACCAATGTTCTAAGCAATATTACTCAATAATGGAAACAACTCAAATGTCCATCAACTGATGAATGGCTAAATAAAATGTACTATATGCATAAAACAGAATATTATTGATTTATAAGAAGAAAAGAACTACTGATTCATATCATAATATGGTTAACCTTGAAAACATTACACTAAGTGAAAGAAGTCCAACACAAAAGCTACGTGTTATATGATTCGATTTATATGAAATGCCTGGAAAAGACAGATCCATGGCAACAGAAACTAGATTAGTGCCTGCCAGAATCTGGTGTTGGGGAATAGAAAGTCACTACTAGAGATTTTCATCACTCTTTCAGGTGATGAAAATGTTTTGGAAGTAGATAGTGGTGATGACTTCACAACTTGTAAATATATGAAAAGCCACTAAATTGCACATTTTAAAAAGTAAATTGTAAATTGAATTTTATCTCAATGCAAAATAATTAAAAATATAAAATGAATGAATGTAAAAAATGGCAATGTCACAAGCAAAGAGATGTAAATCAAAACAAAAGGTTATTTCTCCATTGCCTTGCCAGATTTTATCAAAAACAAAAAAAGAATACTCAATGCTGACAAGAATTTTTATTGCTATAAGAATGATAAATTGATTAGTTCTTTCTGGAAAATAATTTTGTTATATGTATTAAGAAACATAAAAATTCTAAATCTATTTAATTTAGTTATCCCAATTCTAGGAATCTAAATTCCATATTTGGCAGATCATATAAAATTAGTGCTTTTATCATTTATTATGAACCTCCCTTCCCTAGACCCGATTTGGACTCTACATAACATTTTTCATCATGTTTATTTTCTTACTTCTACAACTAGATTCTACCTTATTTATCTCATTTAGATGGCTGTAACAGTATTCACAACACCTGCTCAGCTCCCCAGTTCGTTTCCCTACAATTCATCCAGTCTGGTTACTATCTTAAAGTTCCTAATACATTCTGATGTTAGTTATCACAACTCCTTATCCTATGTTCTCCCACAAAAATAGGAGGTGCTATTAACTGCTTTGCCTCATAAGGGCATTTTCTAGAACCAGAATGCTTGCATTTGGATTCCAGCTTTGCCACTGCCATCTAAGTTATTTGGGTCTCTGTACCTTTATTACATAGAGTTGTAAGAATTATAAAATTAATACATGAAAACTGCTCAGAAAAGCATTGGCAAATAGAAAAATCTATTATTATTAAATCATTATCACTTCATAGAGATATTGAAAAGCTCAAGCAAGATAATGTATTTGAAACTTTTATAATGTACATTATCATTTTGTATTATAGTGACATGTCTCCATAACCCACATAGAGTACAGAAGAACAAGGACTACCACTTATTTTAATGGCCCACTTAGCACATAGCAAATGCTCAAAAGTTGGTATTTTAATGAAATGTTACCTTATGATTGAATCACCATTGACTTTTGGTTATGTTTAGAAAAAAGCTTAAATACCATTACATCAAGACCACTCCCCATCTTGCTATATAACACATAGACCCACTCATTCTTCTGCTATGTTATGATCTTCAAAGTGGAGTCCACAATGGACGGTTCAGTACAACAAGGGAGGACAATGTTTTAAATTCTATCACAATTTATGTTTTATTCATCTTGGTAAACTTTAATTTTTGTATGCATCACTACTAATGTACATGAAAATACTATGAAAATGCTATAATACATAAATAAATGTTAAATGTGCAATGGAAGTACAGGCTCAAGAAAATTTTACTGACTTCTGGTCAAGATGGAGGCATAGATAGACACACTTTGTCTCTTTGCACAATCAAAAGGACAACGAGAAATTTAAAAACAAAAAATAACCAGAACTGCCAGGAAATTGAACCATATTAAAGTCCGACAACATTCATCCAGACCAGCAGGAGGGGTGAAGAGAGGCAGCTGGAGTGGGGATGACTCACAGGAAGGTGGCAGATGGAGGACCAGGCAGGCGACCAGGCAGGCGAGGTGGTGGCTGGTGGAGCAGGCGACCCCACATTTTCATGCAGATAAACTTGGAGGAACAACTGGGGAGCAAGACAGACCTCACAACCCCAGGTCCCAGCACAGGGAAATAAAGTCCCAAAACCTCTAACTGAAAAAACCTGTGAGGGTAGCAGCAGTGGGAGAATCTCCCAGCCTCACAGTAAAGTTCATTGGAGAGACCCACGAGGTCCTAGAACATACACAAATCCACCCACCTGGCAATCAGAAGGGCCCAATTTGCTTTTGGGTAGCTGAGGAAGTGACTGAAAGTTGGTCGGGAGCCCCAGCAAGAAGCATTGTTCTCTCTTGGACTTCTCCCTCACATACAGCACCACAATGCAGGTTGCCTTGCCCTGGCAAATACCTAAGGCTCTGCCCCTTACTACGTAACAGGCATTCAGAGACAAAGAAATATGGCCCAAATGAAAGAACAGATCAAAGCTCCAGAAAAAATACAACTAAGTGATGAAGAGATAGGTAACCTATCAGGTGCAGAGTTCAAAACACTGGTAATAGGATGCTCACAAAAATGGTCGAGTATGGTCGAAAAATAGAGGAAAAAGTGAAGGCTATGAAAAGCGAAATAAAGGAAAATGTACAGGGAACCAACAATGAAGGGAAGGAAAGCAGGACTCAAATCAATGGTTTGGAGCAGAAGAAAGAAATAAACATTCAACCAGAACAGAATGAAGAAACAAGAATTAAAAAAAAAAAAAAAAAAAAAAAAAAAAAAAAAAAAAAAAAAAAAGAGGAGAGGCTTAGGAACCTCCAGGACAACTTTAAATGTTCCAGTGTCTGAATCATAGGGGTGCCAGAGGGAGAGAGGAAGAGCAAGAAGTTGAAAACTTATTTGAAAACAAAATGAAGGAGAATTACCCCAATATGGCAAAGGAAATAGACTTCCAGGAAGTCCAGGAAGCTCAGAGTCCCAAAGAAACTGGACCCTAGGAAGCACACACCAAGGCACATCATAATCACATTACCCAAGATTAAAGATAAGGAGAGAATCTTAAAAGCAGCAAGAGAAAAGAAGACAGTTACCTACAAAGGAGTTCCCATAAGACTATCAGCTGATTTCTCAAAAGACACTTTACAGGGAAGAAGAAGCTGGAAAGAAGTATTTAAAGTTATGAAAGGCAAGGACCTACATCCAAGAATACTCTATCCAGCAAAGCCATCATTTAGAATGGAAGAGCAGATGAAGTGCTTCCCAGATAAGGTAAAATTAAAGCAGTTCATCATCACCAAGCCCTTATTATAGGAAATGTCAAAGGGTCTTATCTAAGAAAAAGAAAATAAAAAATATGAATAGTAAAATGACTCACAACTATCAACAACTGAACCTAAAAAAAAAAAAAGACAAAAATGAACTAAGCAAACAACTAGAAAAGGAACATATTCACAGAAATAGAGATCATATGGAGGGTTATCAGTGGGGAAGTGAAGGGGGAAATGGGGGAAAAGGTACAGATAATAAATAGCATAAATGGTAGGTACAAAATAGACAGGGGGAGGTTAAGAATAGTATAGGAAATGTAGAAGCCAAAGTGGGGGAATGATGGTGTCGGGTACAGGGTGGAGGGGAATAAAAGGGAGAAAAAAATGGGACAACTGTAATAACATAATCAATTAAATATATTTTAAAAAAATTTTTACTAAAGAGACATGCTATCTAAAAATCTAGATATCAGAATGCCACCCCACAGTATGGTCTGTCTCCTAGCACCAAGATGACCTTATTCACCTCCTCCTAGAACACACTTTATATCTTTCCAAATTTGACTCACAACTTTTCAAGTTGCAACTTGAATTATTCACCCCAAGACCTAACCATCACCAAAGGTAAGCTTCTTTTAAAAAGTGTCTACATCTGGTCCATCATTGTCTTATCCCCAGTCTTCCACCACCCCTAACACGGAGATTGCTACTGGGAGGCAGGAGAGGGTGCTGGTTACCAGCAGAGGCTCAGATCCTTCTAACACTTTAGACTGAGCAGCCTGAGCCACAGATTCTTGCTCTGTGAAATGAAGCTACAAAAGTACCTGTCTGATAGGGACATTGAGATGGTTAAATCAGTTATAAACTGGAACATAACAAGCATTTCCAAGTGTCAATATTATTATGGTCTCCCTGAGATTTAAACGGTCATGTCTAAAAAGCATGCATGAGTGACTGACTCAGTCTTCTCTACCTGTCACCTCATATTTACAACTTTCCTGAGATTATCATTTCACTTGGACTGACTACTTCACATACTTTTTCCTGTCTTGTGAATTAATCTTCTTAAGACCAGTAGCCTGCTTTGCTTTGTTTTAATAGTGTCATTGTTGCTGCCCTGCATTTTAATGAGATTAGTTCCTCTGTATTTCTGGGCGGCGGAGGGGGAAGCTGTGAATCTGGTGACTAAATTCTCCTTTTGAACTGTCAATAGTATTTTTATTTATTTTAATTTTTTGCAGTTTCACATGAGTGTTGCAGAACTAATACTGGTTGATTCCCTGCCCAGATAATAAAGTTAAATAAAAAAACATTATCTTGACTCAGGAAGACTCATCTAGTAGTATCATTTAGTCCAGAAAATGTCAAAAATTCATGAAATATAAAGTGAAAAATAGTAGAAAACTGCCATTTTAGAAGATAGAGTGGCAGTTTTATTCAAAGCCCAACATGGTCTCCCCATACAATGCAGTGACCACTCTCCCAGGTATTTATCCAAGTGAATTAAAACCTCACTTTGCAGGTCCACAAAAAACCCTGCACGTGAATGTTTACAGAAGCTTTACTAATAAGTACCAAAACCTAGGAGCAACCAAGACATGTCCTTCTATCGGTGAATGGAGAAACAAACTGAGGTATGATCATTCAATGGAATTTTATTCAGCAATAAAACGAGTATCAAGTCAGAGTAAAAGTCACTGGGAAACCTTAACTACACATTCCTGAGTAGGAGAAGCTAGTCTAAAACATGTGACTGCCTGACTCCAACTACATGACCTACCAGAAAGGCAAAACTGGAGATACCACAAACAGGTGAGCGGTTGCCATGGGCTCAAGGGGAAGGCAGGACGGATGAATCAGTGGAAATTAGGGGAGTTTTAAGGGCATTTGAAACCATTTTATAGGACACTGTATTGGCAGACACATGACACTATGTATTTGTTGAAACCTATAGAGCTGTACAACACAAAGAGTGAAACCCAATGTCAACTATAAACTTTAATTAATATCAACATATCAAGATTGGTTCATCAGTTGTAACAAATGTACCACAAAACTGCAAGATGTTAATAATAGAAGAAATTGTGCAGAGGAAGAATAGATATCTGGGAATTCTTTACATTCAGTGCAACTTTTTTTGTAAACCTATAACTGCTCCAAAAATAAAATCTATTATTAAAAATTGTCCATGGTAAATAGAAAAATGAACTCACAGCAAAATATGTATGCATATATATAAAAATACATACATAATATATGTGCATGTTCATATATTCTGATAAAATGAAATAACTATATATATATCTTCTCATGATAATCTTAAATGTTATATTTCCTTTTCTGGACATAATGCTTCTATAGAGACTAACTGTTAATGGCGGGTGAGGAAATGCACACAGCTATGCTAAATTATGCTTACAAAAAATTTGATAATGAACAGCAGTAGGGTTTAAATGGATCGTTGTGGGAGTCTGAAAGTCTAGGAAAGAATTATTTTTAGAGGATATACCATATTTTTCGGACTATAAGATGCACTGGGCCATAAGACACACCTAGGTTTTAGAGGAGGAAAATAAGAAAAAAAAAAATTTTGAAGCAAAAAATGTGGTAAAATATTTAATAACATAAATAATGCAATATTTCACCAATGTAAATGTAAACAGAACTCAGGTAAGCTACATTTGGACTATAAGATGCACCCTCATTTTCTTCCCAAATTTGGGGGGCAAAGTGCGTCTTATAGTCCGAAAAATAAAGTAATGATGCCAGCTATAAAAATACATAGTCAGTAGCTCAATGAATTTTATTCTTTAGTTATTTCACTTTCAAGAATTACAAATGGATACTAAAATATAAAACTGCATAGTGACAGTATCTATTAAATTTTTCCAATGAGTTGAAGTGCAAGAAAAAGCAAAAGAAGTACATACCAACTCCGTGAAGCTGACCATTATAATATGCTGATATTCTTCACCATTTTTACCTTCAATCTCACAATCAGATGATGCTACTGGCAACAGAACAAGGATCAGGGGAGGAATTCCAAAGATATACCTAAAAGAAACTGAAGTCAACAGTAAGTAAGAATAAGCTAAACATTATAAATCATATTATCTGATTTGATAGTAGCATTTCAATGGGTCTCACCACATAGTTTTAATAATTGTAAACAGGCATCTTGGGTTTTTGCTAGAGTGGGAAGAACTCTAAGATTCAATATTAAATAACAACAAAAGGAAGACAGAATTTTAGTGTTCAGGTTTCTTTCACTTTTTAATTAAGAAATTACTCTTTGAGAAAGTGCAGAAAAGGGTGGAAGCCAGCAGAATCTCTTTGCTTCTGGGAAACACTCAACATATAAATACAATTTATCGAATTTTGATTTATGTTGAACACCGCTACAAGAAAAGGCATCCACAGGTGAATAGCTAAACTAATGACAGGTAAAAATGGTACGCATTTTTGAAATTTTATCATCTATGGCATGTGATTGTATATGTATGTAAAACTCAATGGCCGTCCAAGTGGATATATTACAGGTTAATCTCCATGGTACTACTCTGTGATCATGAGTGTGCATATTTATGTGTGTGTGTGTACACACACAAACACACACCTGTATTTTTCAGACTATAAGACGTACCTAGGTTTTAGAGGAGGAAAATAGGAAAAAAAATTTTGAGGCAAAAAATGTGGTAAAATATTTAATAACATAAATAACATAACATTTCACCAATGTAAATGTAAACAGAACTCAGGTAAGCTACATTTGGGCTATAAGATACACCCTCACTTTCCTCCCAAATTTGGGGGTGGTGAAGTTCATCTTAAAGTCCGAAAAATGTGTGAGGGGGGTGTATACATATAAATATACATATAGAGAGAGTGTGTTTACCCTTCCCAGAAATGTAAAAGTTGACATTTGTATTTTGAGACTCCTTATCTTTTCAGTAACTGCTGTTTCTAAGTACCCAGAGACCCCTATTTTCCTCAAACAGTTTAGTTGCTTGTTTTGTTAGAAAAACCCAGTAAATAAGTTCACACCCTGTTAACTAATTATTTCTATCTGTTTTTTATAAGCCTTACTAATTAGAAGCAACTGTGCAATCAAAAGGAATGAAATCATAAATGGTATCATTTGGAGCAGTAATAATACGTGGAATAGAAAGCCAGTGGTTCCCTGAGACATAAAAGTCTGGTTATATAGGGATTTAATTCTTCATAAGCCTGCCAGAGTATCTTCTCTGCATCTTTTGGTAAACTCTAGGGTTGTATTGACACATATTTTCTGTGAATTCCCCAAATGAACTTTAACTGTACTTACTGAGTGCGAGGCATTTCACATGTGCACCTTCTCTGATAAGATTACAAACCATACTCCTTAGAACCCAAGGTACTAATATTGTGACAATGACCTAAAGACTATTAAATATATCACAAAGTTCCCATAACATCATCATCTATGATATCATCTTTTGTTATAAAAAACCAGTAGCACTTAATAAATTAGGTGCTATCAAATGCCTATATTTTACAAATAAATTAGGGTGGATAGCAGATATGGGAAAAAACATGACACCTGGAAAGGCAGTAGAAACAAAATGAGACACAGAATCTATTCATTGCTCGGCATGAAATACCTACATACATGACAAGCAACAATTCACTTAGGAGATTAATAATAATGATGACACGTTACCTTTAATTGAATACCTACCACGTCACAAGCACTGTTAAGTGTCACATACATATTAGTTCTAAAGACCAAGAGTTTTGCAAGTTAATCTTTTTCTGAAACATGGATAGTAGGTGCCAGGTCTGGGTTTTAACCTGAGCTTGCTGCCTCACCAGGACTTGATCAGAAATGGCCATCTTTTGATAACATGTAATCCCATTGGTATTCTGGATGCAAACCACTTCCACAAAATATTATACAGCTTTGCTCTCTCTTCTACTACTGTTCCTTCAGCCTGAAGATTCTCAAATGTGAACAACTACTAATGATTTACCAGGTCCTAACTTTGTGATCAGATTTGTATGGATTATAGAGAAACAAACTTTTCTCTGTCACCTTACAGGTGTCCCCATGGTACACTTTGGGAGGATTAGATGATAAAAGAAAAGTTATATAACACATAAGTTGAAATGAGCTTTAAGGGAAATACAATAAAGTAATTAAATACCAGAATGAAATAGAGGCATTTTTACCATTATACATAAATGATATTTCAAAGGAACACCTTCTATGGGTTAATAAAGGAGGATATTTTGTTTTCTATGTAGAGCACTAGCTGTTGTGTCCACCTCATCTCAACTTTTAAAAATTCATGCTTCCAAATTCACATAAGCCTGTTTATTAATTGAAAATCATTTTCAATGCTTTTGAATGATGACTTGGTGGAAAAGTCAGTCTTTAATAAAACTAGTTTCAAATTCTAAAGCATAATTTGACTTGTCAGTAAGAAATGTCCGTTGTTGCCATTGCTGTTAAATAAGTTACCCGCAGTAAGACTAGGGCAGTGCAGGGCAGTGAGGTTTCAGAATAGAGACGGGGTTTGTGTCTTGCTATGACGATGGGTTGTGGGCTGAATGAATGACAGAATGTCTTTTCAGCTTCACTTTCCTGATTTGCAAAATGAAAACTTGAGACTAAGTGATCCCTTCATGTCCCTTCCAATTATGAGCACCTTATTGCTCATAATCTACCTGGCCATCCACATGCAGTAACTCTTTAGATTTGAAATCGCTCATGGACAACGCTGCAAGCACACCCTGGGCTTTGGACCTGCATCTCATAGATTCCCAGCTCTCTTGCAAATGACTTGCACTTTGGTCTGTAATTGAAGTCTTTTCTCCACACCACATGGAGAGTAACATTAGTATTGCCTGGTTTGAGTTTGCTTTAACATTGTCACAATGGGAAAAGGACTCATTTTGTTTTGTTTCAAATTATATATCCATACCCACACTTCCCCCAACCCTGACCTTTTCATTAAGTTACAGAGAAGACAAACCATAAAGAATAATGGGAGGCAAGCTTGGACTTGTGGAATTTTCTTTAGATCTCCTGAAGGGATTGAAACTGGAGAATTTGTTTTCAGTAGGGAATTTGGTTAAACCAAGATGATGGCTGTCTAAAAAATTCTTGTTGGTTTTTAATTTAAGCCAAATAATACATTCAATCCTCAGCTTAAGTTATGGGGTCAAAGTGAACATAAATAAATTAGTTTCTACAATCCATCAAATCCAGTCTTTTTTTCAGCCTTTAAGACCAATGAGTGTTAACTGATTGTCCATTACAAACATTACATAGACCTATTTTCACTGGAAATTTTAAAAAGTGGTAAAAAGACATTCAGGATGGATTAGAAAACATCTGAATGTATAAGACTTGGTTTTAATATGATCAATTGGCACAAGCAAATGGGTGAATAAAGAAAATGTTAATGAAGAGTATAAAATTATCATATGTTGTATGCTTTTTAAGGTTTCAGAAATGAATATGATGCTGCTCACATAAAGACATCTTATAATCGCCACAAGCATATTCAGACTGGACTGTAAATTCCATCCACAAATTCCATGATAAACACTAAGGAGATTTCTGAAGCTCTCCTATGACATTGCATATAATATTTTATATCCATTTCATAAATTAAGGGCTGCCAATTGTTAACATTTTTGCAGATGGAGAATCTGAAACCCAAAAAGATGTTGTTTTTTTCCCCCATATATAAAGTGTTTAGTGAGAAGCAAGATTCAAATTTAGGTTTGTTAGGTTGAAGAGTCTAGAAACTCAGCTTTTAGCCATCAATGTACCCTGCTTCCTTAAAAACAAACAAACAAACAGAACTCACTAACAGCTGTGTGTTGTTCAGTCCAGGGGAATGTACAGCTCCCCACCCTGCTCCACATAAACCTCACTACATTACTTCCTGGCCAAGGTCTGACGCACTGCGATCATCTACTCTTATCTCAGGAGAAAAGACACTATTATTTGCTGTTATTTCACTAGGCTATGTGTCAGAGGTGAAACCGGAAAAAAGTCTCACATGTGATAAGATGTGTCAGTTAGTCCTATAAAATGATCTTTTCCCTTTTGGTTTAAGATATTTAAACGTTGATGTGGTACTGTGTGTGATACTCCTTTATCCATGTTCAAGTTTTCTCATCTTTCTTAGCTCTCTGTTTTTAATACCATTCCATTCTTTGGTCCTCAAATATAAGTAAATTATCTAAACTACATAGCACAGTTGAGGACCACATAGTAGGTTCTCAATAACTTCCATTCCTAAATGAAGTAGCAAAGAAAAAGGATAAAGAGTAACTCTATCCTTAAGCTTCTAGTGAAATCTACTGAAACAAACTGCAGAAAGCCACTTATTATAACCATTAGTCCAAGTTCAGAATTCTAATATTGCTTGCTTATAACAATTTATGGTACATTATTAATATAGATATATTTCACCAAATAAAGACTCGTTCATAATGCCCACTCTTGGCCTTGGCTTCCTTTTCTTGTTTTACCTTCTACTTCGGGTCAGAGGTGACACAAGGATTAGATAGAATCAGGAACGATCCCAAAAGAAGTAACAGCAGGACTCATGGACATTGAAAGGAAAACATGAATATACCTAATTTTTAATTCTCCACAAACGTTTGGAAGATGCCCATTACAAATCTTCTTCCATAACTGTCTTCTCTACTCTAACCCGTGCCCCTTTATTTTGTTACTGATCTGGTAACTCTGGGCTATGTCAATTCTTGGTTCTTCGATACCTATGAGATGGGAAAGGGCTCCCGCGATCCCACGGTGGAGCCAGGAAAACCCACAGACCAAGCACCAAACGGACCACCGAGCTGCTCCCCATTCCAGCACTCTCCCCCACCCGCTCCTTTTGCTTGAGGAAGTATTTACTGCAAAACATTCCAGTTTTCCTCAGCGGATTCTCTCCCTTCACATCTTTTTGCCCCATTTCTTCCTCCAGTAAACTTTTGGACTTTGGCCACAGAGCTGCCAACGAAACCCAGCTCTCCCCCGCTGCCCTTTTCATTTCAGGTCTGTAATCCGCACAAATAAAATAGGAAGAAAAAGAAACCCGAACTGGCGTCTCCCGGTGCCAGCCCGAGGACTTCGTTCCGGCAAAAGGCACAAGGTACAACCCTTGACGGAAACTCCCAGCCTCGCTGAGGGAGGAAAACGGGGTTTTCCAGAGTCCTATCCCCTTAGGGTTTAAAAGCACTTCTCCCGGGAGCCGCGCTTTCACTTCTCCAGGGAGTTGGGAGCTGTAGGACCTCGAGTGCTCCCGGGCGCCAGGCGCCAGCGAGTTGTAATCTAGAGCCGCCAGGGACGCGAGCAGGGTGGCTGGGCGAGGGGACCGACAGCAGCGTAGCTGAGGACGAGGGACAGAGCCCCGGTATCCCTCGGAGACCCGTCTGCCCCAGCTGACCGGCGCAGAGGCTGCGGCGCTGGGTCCCGGGACAGAAAGCGGGCGTCGGAGACGGCTTCTTGCAGCCTGCCAGACTCGGCTGCCCCAGGTGCCAGTGGCTTCGGGCCAGGGGACTCCGGCGCAGCTACCAGCTGCTGGTGGGAGAGCCAGTGCTCGCTACAGGTCCAAAGTGCAAGGCCCGGCTGTTCCCGGACGCGCCTGGGCGCGGGGCCCGGCTGCGCGCCCCGGAGCCCCCAGCGTGCCGGGCGCGCGAACCGGTGCACCGGGAGCGGAGCGCTTACCATGGAACATGGTCTGCGGGAGGCGGGCGTGGTCATGATGACCGCAGCTGCAGCAGGAGCGGACTCTCACAGCCCATGGTCACTGCGAGGACCACGGTGTGCGCGGAGTGCCGGTACTCGGGCCCGGCCGCCGCCTCTGCGGCTGGTTCCTCTGCCCCACGCCGCGCCTGCTGCTTCATCCATCCCAGGGGAGGGGGTGGAGGGGAGCGGCACACGCCAAGGCCCGGCTGGGCGCTCTGCCTTTCCTAGAACTTCCGTAGGATCTGCCGCAGTATACTTTCAGTTTCTACTTCGCGCTGGGTCTGTAGGTTCGAGCTTTGGGTTCATCACCCGGCGCCTTCAGTGGCCCTCCTCCCCCGCGCACCTGTGTACCCCACCCTGGCGCTTTCTGTGAACCTGGGCAAAGACTAGAGGAGGACTCCGCAGGAGGACCGAGGGGGCGTTCTGAATTAAAGCGGTTCGAGGCAAGACACTTTCCAGATGACCTCTAGCCGCCTTGGCAGAGCTAGGTCCCTGGAATAGGCAAGCATCGGTTGCCACTGTGTCACGGAAGCGACAAAAGTATAGGACGAAAGCTGGGATATTGCGAGCGGACGCCAGAGAGGGGCCGTAGCAGCTCTGGCCACAGGTGTGATGGCAGATGCCAAACGGTCTTCTAAAGAAAGGAAGTAGGAAGGATTGAGAGAGCCACGCCCTCGGCCCCTCCAACTCCTCATCAGTCTCTTTCTGCTATTTGTAGATGCACCTGCTCAGGTGAGACCTTAGGGAAAAATAATTCTGTGGGTCCACCTATGCTGGTAAGTGGTATCTTTGGACGTGGAAATCAAAGCCCAAATTAAGTGGAGGAAATGGAGTCTGACTATCATAGTTAAATAACTGACTCTCACATTTATCTGAATGGGCTAAGAAATCATATTTTTCATTTTGACTGTGTATTACTGAGTAGTTAAATTTTTTTCCAGACCTGAATTATTTAGGTGTATCCTGTCTTAGTTTGGCTTCTGGTAGTCTGCAGAAGCTTTGCTTAAATGAAGGTGGGTAATGTAAAGTAATAACGGTGATAATAAAAGTGGCTATTATGTGTCTATCGTTTGTTCTGTGTTAATATTATGCTAAGTAAGCATTTTGCACAAGTGGTCTCATGCAACATTTTCTATGATGTATACAATTTTCTTATCTATACTTTACAGATGTGGGGACTGAGACTTCCTTAAGTAACTTGGCAGAGTTCACCTAGCTAGTTGGTGAGGGAAGTTGTACACAAACCTGCTCCATGCTGGCTCTGGAGTCTATGTGTGGAACCCTGTGTTAGAAGTCCTCACGAATCATGTAGAAACTGTTGCCACGAGGGGGACAGGGTCATGCATCATGTGGATGCATCGTTGCCCCAGTGTGAGGACCTCAGGAAAGGTTTCTGGAGGTTGTGATTTATGAATTGAGACCCCCCTCAGGAGTTCACCTGGGGACAGGAGCATTCCCAATTCTGTTCTGAGGTGAAGGAAGAGAGAAAGAGGGAAGGGAGAGAGAGAAGGCCAGTGAAATAGAGAATGAGACAGGATTGCTCAAGTCTGAAACTTGGATCCCCTATTTGTCTGTGAGTCTCATGTCCCACATCCAATCCACAGTCCAGTCCCATCAGCTCTTCCTCTAAAATATCTGAATCCAGTCTGTCTGCTCTGAGAATTGTCTGTGGGCCAACCATTGACACCCTGCAGTCCAGAATGGCCAGCTTTCACTCTTACTGGTGACCCTTTCTCCTCACAGGAGCCTGGCTACTTCCAATTACCCCAGGCCTAAGGCCCTGGGTGACCTGGGCTCTGCTGCCCCTCTGACCCTCTGTGGCTCCAGCCACACTGTCTTGTTTCTCCCCTGTCCCAGCCAAGTTGCCTTCAGCTAAGTACAGTATCTAGACTCAGGCATTCAGACAGGACTGCTTAGGAACAGAGTGAGACAACAACAGAGAGAGAAGGCATGAATGGGAACATGCCTGAGAGAGAGACCATGTGAGCACAGAGGGAACCAAGGAAGATGGAGAGGAGGATGCAAATGAGAGCAGGAGGGGGAATGGGTGAGCAAAGCAGAGCACTTCCCTGTGACTGGATCCTAGAGTAGAGATGAGCAGGGAGACACAGGAAGCTGCCGTGACTTTTAAAAGGGAATTCAGTACCTAAACACACTTAGGTTGGTTGTTTATTATCCCTGACAACAACATTGAGGTATAGAAATTGTCCATCCCCCCCCTTTTTTTTTCACTTTTCGGGGACAGATAAAAGAGCACCTGTCAATAACTTCCTCAAGAGGAAATCCGTCTCCCTTTTTCATGCAATCACCACAAAACATGGCACAATAAGGGCTTAAGCATAAATGAGCATTGGGGAAGCATGAGGAGAAAGTATTCAGAACTCCAGGAGAGATGTAAATTCCTCATTCTGACCCCAAATGTGAAGAATCACTCTTCAGAAGATAGGATTTGCAATTTTTGTTGTATGAGAGTGCGCACATTCTCACCACATTGTTATTATTTTTCTATCAGAAAAAAATTTCAAAATGAGGTCTTAAATGAATGGTTCATATTTTGATAAAGTGAACATTATTTTTTACAAGACAGATGGGCAAGGACAAAACGTCTGTGAATTTTTGTATGCTGGTGTTTTATGATTAGAGAAATGGAGTTGTTACTATTATGTTTACTCATAGCCCCAGTGAATTCTGCAAATCAGTCAACATGGAAACAGTACTTAAATTCTATAAATTATAACCAATAAATACTAAGAAGAAGGACAACATTCTCAGGATTATTAATACAATGTAATAGAAAAAAATGAAATAAGATGATATAAAAGTCAACTTAAAGAGAGACTTGTTAAAGGTTAATCAGCATCATTTTTAATGCTCTAGCAGGGATGTCCAACCTTTTGGTATCTCTGGGCCACCCTGGAAGGAGTGTTGTCTTGGGCCACACGTTCAATACATTGCAACACATAATCACAAAAAAAATCTCATAATGTTTTAAATAAATTAATGGTTTTATGTTGGGCCACCTTCATAGCCATTCTGAGTCACATGCGGTCTAGTGCCTTCAATCAAAATAGTCAATTACTGGTAACCTGAAAATATTTTCTTAATTAATTATCTGAAGTAGTTATTTTTTTACCTAACTATAACTATTTTTGATAGTCTGGAATCTGAATGCTAGTTGTTGCTCTGTCTATGGATATTTCCTGAAATTTCCATGACTTAATTTTCCAGGCATAATATTCAACATATTTGGACACACACACGCACACACACAAGTTCGACATTTTTAATGGGCATGTGTTCTGTGTCGTCGCCCAGGGGCCTGTGCTAGTGCTTACAAGGGCTCCGTGCTTGGTGTAATGCTCTTCTGTCACTGTCTTGTGATTCTTAATTTTTTTTTTTTTTTTGGCCAAAAGCACTCTCATTTTCACTTTGTAACTAGGCCTCACAATTTCTGTAACTGCTTGTGTACAAACAAATATTAAGCTACACATTGTGGATAGCAATGCAAGTCTGGTGGGGAGATCAGAAGTTAAATGTGTAATTTCAAAGATAAAAGAATATTATAAAAAAGAAAGGACAAGATGTATTGATGTTTCAAACCAAGGATTTAATACAATCTAGGCAGACTCATTTTAAAAATTAATAAAACTGGGATCCAAAAAAGGTTCGTTACCTGTCCAGTGGGAAAACAACTATAATGGAGAAGCTATAAATTAAATCAGGTCTCTTTGTTTTTCAGGCCTGAGCATGAGAATGAATTTTAAATTTTATCAAATGACTATTGAGCATCTCCTTTACCATAATGCTACATTCAAGTTGCTAATATTTAACTTAGAATTTTGTAATTACACACTTAATTGGTAGATGTTTGTTCCTCATATTTAACTGAGCTTGGACTATTTTTATCAGATTTTTTTAGCTTCCTAAAAGGATTTGGTAATTCTCTTGTTTTCTAGTTACCATAACTGTTTAAGCATGATATAAGCTATTTGTTTCTGGATGGTTGACTATAGTTCAACAATAAAAACATACTTGATTAAATAAGATGAAGCTCAGGGATAAGATGAGACTGCCAGTTTTGAGCATTATGAGAATGAAAATAAAAAGGTTTCTTTTGAAGTCTGAATCAAGGCCACATCAAAATATCAAGAACCCTTGCCCTGGGTGGTGTGGCTCAGTGAATTGAGTGCTGGCCTTTGAACCAAAGGGTCACCAATTCAATGCCCAGTCAGGGCACATGCCTGGGTTGTAGTCCAGGTCCCCAGTTGGGGGCACGTGAGAGGCAACCACACATTGATGTTTCTCTCCCTCTCTTTCTCCTTCCCATATCCTCTCTTTAAAAATAAATAAATAAAATCTTTAAAAAATTATCAAGAATGCTGCTACTAGACTAAATAGGTACCACATGTTTTCAAAGTTCTCTTGGCACACCGGTTGAAAAATCCCTGGTCTTAGGTAACACATTGTTTCTACCAGTAAAATGTAATGTTTTCTATTTCTTATTATTTCCTTCCTTTCAAAGTGAGATTCTGTGTCATTTCTATTGAACTCTGAGCTTTTACTCAGATTTTAAAAGTTAAGCTCCTTTGATTTTAATATCCAAAGAACCCATTTTATAACTTTTTTACTTTAAGAAAAGTATGAAATGATTGCTCCTTGCCAAATACAAATATGTTCCTATGTATTAAGCTGTTTGAGTTTATTTTTAAGCTTGCAGTATATATATGTGTATATATATATATGTGTGTGTGTGTGTGTGTATATATATATATATATATATATATATATATATATATATATATATATATATATATGGGATTTCGTCCCACAAAATCCATGGGGGACCGTAACCGGACGCGTGAATCAATCTCACCCAGAGACACGCTTGGAAAAGGAGTTCTGGTGGCCACGGGTCTTTCCCTCCATCTCTGGAAAAGGCCCCGGGAGTAGCTCAGCCAGGCTTTTTATTAGAAGTTTTAGGATACATTTGCATTGGATTGGTTATTCATGAACTATATGCAGAACAGGGGTCTTCAGCTAGGTAATAAGGATATATGGGAAGGGGATAGATAAGTGGTAGTTTTACTCAGTAAGGTAAACATTTGGGGTACAGAACATTAGGATGTAAATTCAGGTCTGGGAGCAGACAGGACTGGGGTAGTACATTAAAAGGAGACAAGTAGATTGAGGGTAAGCTAGCTAGGGCTGTTAACTTTTAGGACCATAAAACATTGAGGCAGGGGAGAATTTCAGGGATCCATTAACTTAAGCTTCTTGGCTTCGGGGAAAGAGACTCAGCAAGGCAGAGAATTTCTTAAGAAATATTTTTGCCAAATTCCCATTAGAGAATTCTTTTTTTCCATGGACATGAGTTTACACTTGCCCACATGGGAATAATTTTTCTTCACACAGAGCCTTGCTCAGACATGTGAATCCCAGGACTGCATATCTTCATGTGCGTGAAAAGAATTCCTGCCACAATATATAATATATATTATATATATAAATATATATAAATGTCTCTCTCTCTGTATTTATATTAACATTAAACATACAATAAGATCTAACCCAAAAACCAAGACAAAAATGAAAATTGTGTGTACTTGTGCACTAACCATTTAAGAACAATCCTCTGAGACTAGAGGTGTTTTCAGGCACTTTTGATTAATAGTCAGATTTAAATAAGCGACTTTAAAGTAAAATCCAAAAACAATCGAAACAAAACAGAAAAATTGAGGACTTTAAGGAGCTAAAATGATCACTATCAAAAAGTGATAAATATTGGAGCCCCAAAGAACTCTCAGGAGGTTGAATCTAAAAAAGAGCCCCCCAACCTTATGCTGGGAGGTTGAATCTGGGAGATCTGGAATAGATCAAATTCATACTTTTCTGTTTCTATGTTATTACTATAGTTGCTGTTACTCTTCATTGAGACTACTATCTTCTTTACAACTTTAGTTTTTTCTAAGTTTTTTGATGACCTTAATAAAAATTTATTTTGTTGACTTGAATTTGACTTAATACAATTCCTTCTTTTTTAGCTCCAACTAAATTTTTATTGAATATTAAACTTAATATTAAGGAAATAAATAAGCCTTATGACAAAACTTTTTTTAAATTGTTGTTCAAGTACAGTTGTCTCCATTTTCCCCCCACCACTCCCCTCACCCCAGCCATCCCCACTACCCACCCTTGATCCCACCCCTCTTTGGTTTTGTACAAGTGTCCTTTGTTCCTGAAAACTCTTCTCCTTTTTCCTCGAATGATTCCCTCCCACCTCCGCGCTGGTTACTGTCAGTATGTTCTTAATTTCAATGTTTCTGGTTATATTTTGCTGGCTTGTTTTGTTGACTAGGATCCACTTTTAAGTAAGTTCATAGCAGCACAATTTACAACAATCAAGTGCTGGAAGCAACCTAAGTGCCCATCAGTAAATGAATGAATAAAAAAACTGCGGTACATTTACACAATGGAATACTACACAGCAGAAAGAAAAAAAGAGCTCCTACCCTTTGCAACAGCAGGGATGGAACTGGAGAGCATTATGCTAAGTGAAATAAGCCAGATGGTGAAAGGCAAAGCTTTTATTCAAGCAGACCTCTTTGTCAGTTCCTACTGATTCTTTTTCCATAGTGTAAATGCAGCTAGTTCAATATACCACATCAGTAAATGAAATTAACTGGATCTTTGTTTTTCAGTGATACTAAGTACCAGCTTATTGTGTGTTTCTAAAATGTCCTGTTGCCAAGGCAATGAGATTTTTTCCCCTCCTGAAAGAGCACCAACAAAATTTTATGTAGCTGTTTGTTCTGGCGATGACTTTTGTGTTACTAGAAGTAAAGGCCAAATAGCAAGGACACACATGGTAATCAGTTCATTCTTTCATTGGCCTGTAAAACGTTCTGAACAGCATTTTTGTTCTTACTCTATACACTCTAGGAAGATACAAAGGAAATATCATAAGGATTCCTTCTCTCATTCGGAAGTTCATTCATTGGGTTTGTGTTTCTCCCTGGTAATAGTCAGGGTTGGCACATAAGTGTGCTCAAGTCTCTCCCAGCCCTAAATAACCCTTCTTTTAGTTCCGTTTATAGTTATCAAGTAACACTAAGTGCCCATCCACTGTTCTAGGTGTCTGGGATATACCAGTGTATAAAAAAGTAATTCAAGTTAAATTGAGTTTACATTCCAGTGGAGGCAATAGGCAGTAAATAATAAAAAAAAATACATAAAACATTAGAAATTTACTAAGGCCTATGGAAAAAATAAGGTCAGAGTAGAGGATTTGTATATGTGGAGGGAAGTGATAGGGTGAGAAAGAGTTGTGATTATGAATAGGCTTTAGCAGAAAGGTGACATCTGAACAAAGACTGAAATGAGGTGACTGAGTGAGTCACACGGATGCCTGTAAGAAAGCGGGTTCTGGAGAGAGCAAAGAAAGCCGGTGCCAAAGCTCGATGGCAGACAATGCTTGCCTGGAGACTGGGGTGTCTGCATTTAATTACTTTACTTTGTCCTCGCTTTCTCGTGTGACTGACTCATTCTGAGTAGTCCACACTGACGGTGTCCACGCCTAGCCATTCTTCACCACAGGCACCCTGGCTTCTGTCCACCATGTCCTAGGTCATCCGTGAACTAGTTGACAATGCTGCTGTTTGAATTTCCTTTTCAAAGTAAAAGTAAATCATATTAAGTATAAACATGTAATAAATTGAGACAAAAATTAAAAATTCCATCTAAGCATTGCAGTTGTGATGCTTAATATGCTGTGAATATATATGCATATATATATGTATATATATATATAGTTTTTTATTATTGTTCAGTTACAGTTGCCCTCGCTTTTCCCCCATTGCTCTTCCCTGCCCTGCCTACCCCTCCCACATTCAGTTCTCCCCCCACCATTGTCCTTGTCTATGGGCCCTTTATACAAGTTCCTTGACTGTTTTTTTTTTCTCCTTTATCCCCCCTCTCCCCTCCCTTCTGGTCACTGTCAGATTCTTCTTTATTTCTATGTCTCTGGTTCTATTTTGCTCACTTGTTTGTTTTGTTGATTAGATTCCTTATAGGTGAGATCATATGGTATTTGTCTTTCACCACCTGGCTTATTTCACTTAGCATAATGTTCTCCAGATCCATCCATGCTGTCCAAAGGGTAGGAGTTTCTTCTTTCTTTCTGCTGTGTAGTATTCCATTGTGTAAATGTACCACAGTGTTTTAATCTGCTCATTTACTGATGGGCATTTAAGCTGTCTCTAGTACTTGACTATTGTAAATTGTGCTGCTATGAGCATTGGGGTGCATAGGGTCTTTTGAACTGCTGTTTCTGGATTCTTAGGGTATAACTCCAGTGGTGGAACACTGTACATATTGTTCTATGACATGCTTTGTTTTCAGGCCTCTATTTCTACCTTTATATTTTAGTAAATTCTTACCTAGTAACCAGATATTCAAATTTCCAAAATTGTCCCTAAAACATCCATTACATTGGAGTTCTAGTTTCTTTTACTAGATTATTGTATTAGTGACCACAACCTGGGCACTAGAAGTACTCATTGCTACTAGGCCATTTTAGTGATCATAGCAGGAAAAATTGTGAGTTTGTGTTGATCTTTCTAATTACATTTTAATAGTTCAGGTGTATTCAGTTAATTTTTAAAATTTAGAATGTCATCGCTTTTTTTCCCCACTGATGATATTGACTGACTCCTGAGATGATTAACTGAATTGCTGGCTTTTAAACAATAGATATAAACAAAGTAGCTGCAAAATATTGATACAATTATTATATGAAATAATACAACTTCTAGTGGAATTTTATAGTTCCTTTTGTTACCTGAATGCCTCTCTCTAAGCATGTATATAACATCAAAAGACTGTATTCTAAAGTCATTTAAAATCAATATTTTCTACTTATGGTAACTTTACCAATTTAATACATGATAGGTTCATTGTTTCCATAGTATTTTTTAAAATGTGACTACAAAGACAAGTCTGCTGCAGAAGTGCTGTGTGGGATAACCACCTCTTTCTTCTTGTAGCTTTTTCTCCTTCTCCCCATATGTAAATAGTTTCCCTATAGAAGGACAGAGAGACCTTTCGTGATTTTTGAAATAGCTGCATTCTATACAAATGGCCTATAATTTTTTCCACCAGTTCTCTCTTGCTGGCCACTTGGGGCGATATAGTTTTGTGAAAGCGCTTTGGGTACATTTCACCTGAGACTAACGTCTCAGGAGCACTGGACACTTACTCACTCTTTTTTGGGCATGTTTTCTCTCCTGTGTTTCTACTGACATAATTCTCCTGGTGCTTGTCTTACAGAATTGAATTCTTTACTTATTGTGCCCTGGACTCTCCCTCTGTCTGTCTATTGTGACATCCCTATGTTGCACTTCCCTCCTGAGTCACCTCAGCCACTCAGATGGTGTCAACAACCAGTTTGTGCTTATTGCCCACATTTTATATTTCCAGCCTAGTCTGCCATGGCCTTAAATTCCAGCCCTGTTAACAACAAGTCGTGTATGGTGTGTCTGTGCCTGAGTTTCTCAAAGATATCTCAAACTCAACACGTACAAACACATATATATTTTGTACCTTATTCTTCTCATCCTGTATCTTTTCAGAAGATATACTTTAATAGTACATATTATAGCCCAAGCTAGAAACCTAGGAATTATGGAATTAATCACTAAATCCTATTTGATATCATTTGCTTGATACTAACTATTCTCTGTCTGCTGTTCGTACTGCATTTAGGTGTTCTTTTTCTCTCTTCTCAACTACACAATCTCCTTAAAAGGCATATTTGAAAAAATTGACTATGAGACTGTTTTTCAATGGTTTCCTGTTTCCTTCCTAATGGTAGTGCCCACATAACCCCCAGATATGAGACAAAGTTTTCCATGGTTTAGCACTACCATCTCATCCTGCTATTCAATCACTTAGACACCCCACCTGGCACCCTAAGCCCCAAATCATTCAGACTTCCTTATATCTTCCCATGCTTTCCTTTCTTCCTGGAGTGCCTTTGTCCACTCTGTCCTTCAGGGTAAGCTCAGGTTTTATTTCCTGAGGGATGCTCTATATAATGTCATTTGTGTGGACTAGGTTCTTCCTTCATCGGGTGCTTCTCAGATATATTGTAATTATTGTGATGATTTTCTCCCTACAATGTGAGATCCTTGATGGCACAGACTTCTGTTTATTTATGGTGTGTTTGAGCCCAGCACCATGGCTGTCCTGCCTTAGGTGTTTGATGCAAGTTCGTTGAATGAATAGGTAGCTACCTCTGCTGTTGTATGTGCTACGTTATTAGACTGTACCAGTTTCCTGAGGACAGACAGCAATCTTTTTTTAAAATATTTTATTTATTTATTTCCAGAGAGAGTGGAAGGGACAGAGAAAGAGTAGAATAGAAAAAGCAATGTGTGGTTACCTCCTGTGCACCCCCAACTGGGGATCTAGCCCACAACCTAGGTATGTGCACTGACTAGGAATTGAACTGGTGACCCTTGGCTTAGCAGTCCAGCACTCAATCCACTGAGCCACACCAGCCAGGGCCAGACACCAGTCTTGGTGGCAGATCTATTCTCAATGTTTTGCACAGCTCTGGACATCACAAGCACCTGGTAAATGTACAGCCAATATCATTTCAAAGGTACATGCATGTAGTCATCCTGGTATATTTACTCATCAACTGATAACTAGGATTTGATTAATTGGAGTACCTTAATCTTTAGATACAGACAGAAATTTTAGACACAGATAAACTCTGCCTTTTAGACATATTCAATCTTGTCATATATTTGAACAACAAATCCACTATTGTTATTTCATCATACATATCTGGTATCTATTTAAGAGAGTTCCAGCCCAGAGGAAGCGTAGGTAGAAACGCTTCACTTCCTTGCACAACCTAAAAGAAGGATAACAACCAGTTTAAAAACAATAAACAACCAGAACTGTCAGAAAAATCAAACTGCATGGAACTCCGACAACCAAGGAGTTAAAGAAAAATTCATCCAGACCAGTAGGAGTGGCAGCAGGGGGGACAGGACAAGCAGAGAGGACCCACTGTAAAAAAAACAAAAACAAAAAACAAACAGACAAACAAACAAACAAACAAACAAAGAAATAGAAGAAGATCAAAACTATGAACAATAAAATGACAACAAACTTACAACTATCAACAACTGAACCTAAAAAACAAAAACTAAGCAAACTACTAGAACAGGAACAGAATCACAGAAATGATCACATGGAGGGTTATCAGTGGGGAGGGGGGGAGAATGAGGGGGAAATGTACAGGGAATAAGAAGCATAACTGGTAGGCATAAGATAGACAGGGGGAGGTTAAGAATAGCATAGGAAGTAAAGAAGCCAAAGAACTTGTACATCCATTCCATGGACATGAACTAAGTGGGGAGGGGATACTGGAGGGTGGAGATATACAGGGAAGAGGGGGGAGAAAGGGAAGAAAAAAATTAGACAAGTGTAATAGCATAATCAATAAAGTATACTTAAAAAGGGAAGAAACATAAAAAAAACAAATGTGATATTTAGAATATTTGGCTATGCTAAAAGTATAATGTAAGGGACAACTCCTATAAGGACAGTTCAATGTCCTCAAACCTCATATAATCTAGATAGGAAAACACTATAAAAATGAAAAAAAGACTTTCTTTTTAAAAATGGCCTCCAACTGGATTTAATGCAAATCAAATTCATGTATTTGTATGTGTTCTATGATTAAGAAGTAGGTATAAGGAAATCTCGAGTGAAGGGGAAAATAATTGAGTTTAGAACAAAATAGTTTCTTATGTCAAATGTTTATTTAAACACCCATTTACATATATTTTATTAAATTGAAGATATAATTTTAGTTGTAAGCTCTACTTCAGTTATTTTATCCTCCTCTTATTCCTTCCAAAACAAACAAACAAATTTGAAATTGATGAGACTGGATCTAGAAATTATTCCAGAATCAGTTGTCTCTATCGGCAACATTTGATTTATGGGAGTTATTTGGTTATAGCAACATTTAGGATGACTAACAGTGGTATCTAGGCAGCATTGTAAATAGAATTTTTTAAGTATGCATCTTGGCAGATGGAAGGTGATGTTTCGTAAACACAGCCCATGAAATGTTTATAAACCAGTGTAGGTGTTTGTTTTGAAGTTTATTTATAATTGTGAATTGCGAATTAAAAACTGTTTTACCTGGATTGATTGCAGTAACTTGATAACCTTCATGCTACATTCATTGATGAAAAAAATATTTGCCATTAATTTGTCATTAATTTGGTCAAATTCCTTTGTATTGTCCTATACATATTAAATGATTTCAAAGTATGAAATGCTACTTATATTTCATCATACTTTAGTAGTGCTGATAGTGTAAGGGCAATCATAAGAAGAAACTGTTCTCTAAAGCTTACAGTTAATGTTAGAATAGGCACATTGAACAGTATGAGTATCTGTATAGTGTTATATGCCTTAATTACTAATACAAGGTACTATGTACATTTTAACACTCTGGAGATTTTATTTCCTGACACTTATTTTTCACGTCAAAGTGAGTACCTTAATTTATACATCTACTTTATATTTATGCTCTCAGTCTTCAAAATGGTTTTTGGAAATCCCCATAGAGTAGATTGCAGAGCTTCTAGTATATTATTTAATTTTTTTTGTTTTGTTTTGATGGTGGGTTTGATTTTTGGAAACAGTGAAACAGCAGTTTAGAAACAAACAAATTATGAGATTCTTTTAAAAATTATTGATTAATTTCGGCAAGGTCACAAATTCAAAAGTCTATAGGGGGAGGTAGCTTATGTAAGGTGAATGCGAACAGCCCTCTGAGAACCACAGTGACTGACTGGAGAGCTGGACTTGTCTAAAAGATTCTAGAATGCAGTGTTTGCAGTGCCTGATTTTCTGATCTTGCAGGCAAGGCTGAAAATGTACATATTTACTAGACCCTCCCAATTTTTAAATGTTGGCTCAGTTCTTTTGAACACTTAATTTACAATCTCTCCTTTACAACAATACCTCTTTACAGTGCTTACACTCTATATAAACTCTTCTAAAAGTTTTCATAAATGCAGCTTTCTTTTCCTAAATTCAACAGTTTTCCTTTCTATTATGACAAAGAGTGAGAGCAGAGAAGAAAGATTATCATATGGTCTTATCAGTGAGGCTTCCCCATCTGGAGTAGTAATTCCTCCTCCCTCAACCCTAGATACTCTTCCATATCATTTATCAACATTTGACAGATTAGATATTTACTTCTTTGTTCATTGCCTTTTTCTCTTCACTATACCATAGCTCCATGGAGACACTTTATGTTCACTGATATACATCTAGTTCCTAGAACATTTATTGGCAAAGAGTAGGCCTTTAATAAATATCTATGGAATGGATGAATATTCCACAGACAATCACCTACATGGGGGAAATAAGTAAAGAATCAAAGACTTCAACCTTGACAAGAACAGACACAGTCAGGAGCACAGCCAGCAGTGTGAGGGTGCTGGCCCACATTGGCCTGGGGGCTGACGGAGGACATCACCTCTCAGCTCCGCGTTCAGTGAGCTCTCGTTCACGGCTTGAAGCTGGATGTTTCCAGAGCACCAGTGGACTCAAGAATTGTGAGAAACTGGCTTAACAAAAGAAAGCATTTTGAAACATTTAGAACTATCTGACATTGAAATGGCCTAATTTACAAGCAGTATTCAGGTCTATTTTAGAGGTTTACTTATTCAGGATATACATTGTGAAACTGACTCAGACATGTAGGATTTCTGGGTCTCAGGACGAGTTTCCTTTTGAAAATAATCTGTCTGTTTTCCTATGGCTTTTAAAAGACTTTACCTATTATCATTAATTTTTCTAAAGTTTTACCATGGTATATGTAGATGTAGATTTCTTTTTATTTATCCTGCTTTAGATGTATGAGCTTCTTGAACCTGCAATTTGGTATTTTTTGCCCATTCTAAAAAATTTCAGCTATTATTTTTTCAAATTTTTTTTGCTCTATTCTCTTTCTTCTATTTCTGAGATATTATACTTTTTCATTGTAACCTCAAAATCTCTTCCCTTTTCCTCCATATTTTCTATCACTTTATCTTTTAGTGCTTTACACCATTTAGTTTCTTCTAATCTTTCTTCCAGTTCAATAATTCTTTCTTTAATTATGTCTAATCAAATGATAAATCCCTTAGAAAGTTTTTTCAACAGGTATTATGTTCTTGGTTTTTTATTTGGTTATTTTTTAACATGTTATATAACTTTTTATAATTTATAATGTCCTAATGAAATATTTAAGCTTGATTTTTTATTTTTTATTGAATAAAAGACACTGTATGTTTTATAGTCTTCTTATATTTCCACTTATTCATGGTAAGGTATTACATCACCTTACCATAGGTGATATAATGTTACCCAATATTTGTGGGTAATTTTTTATCTCCTATTGTTTCTACTTGTTTCACATTAGGGACTTGTTCCTTTGTGTGCCTGGTTATGGTCACATCATATTGTATGCTACACATTGTTTCAGACCTAATTTGTAAGAATAATTGAAATGCTAAAATGGTAGATATCTTCCTCCAGAGAAGACATTTGTTTGCTTTTGCTGGGTAACTTGAGGCACTTCCAGTCTGGGATCATCTTAATCAAGTTTAAGGTTTAAGGTTTCTTGGACCATTCAGATGATGAAAATTCAGGCTATAAGTCTATGCAAAGGTATGTTACTTCACAGTGCCTGCTTCCAATGAGGCTATAACTTTTTGGTGTCTCAGTTCAAAAGAGTGAGTGATTAATTGGAGTTCCAATTTTTTAGCTTTTATTCTCTGATTATTTCCCTTTTTTCCCATTCTTGATTTGTGACTGCAATATTTTCTTTTATGTTGAGAAAGAGAGGAAAATATATGTTTAAAGGTCCATCTTTTTTAGCTACATTATCTTCATTTGTTTGGGTCTCTTCTTTTCTCTTTCTTTGTTTGTTATCTGTATCTGTTGTTAAAAGCAGAGAAGATTCTTCCCATCTCAGATGGGACAATCAGCATAAACCTATGCCAGGGTGCAGCGAGGGGCCTGGAAACCTTGTCTTCAGCATGCAGACTTCTCCTTAACCCCCTTTATCTTGCCTCTTCATCAACGTGTATGGATCCTGTAAAGAACTGAAAACATTTTTGCAACTCTTTCTACAGATAGGTACTAATATTATCCTCATTTTATAAGAACTTGAGATTTTTAAGTAATTAAGAAATTAAGTAACCAGTTCAAGGTCATGGAGTAATCAGATGGTGGCACTAGTTTTTGAATTCAAGCAGTCAAGTTTCAGTTTATGCTCTTAACTCCTACAATCTACTCTCTCTCTCTCAAGTGGGATTTTAAATTAGTTGGAGGAATGATACAGGAGAAAAGCAAATAATATCAAAGGGGCTTTGAAGTAACTTTATAGAAAGAAAAGAATAAGCATGCCACATAGAAGAAAAAAGAAGGTGTCTCCAAGAAGATGACTCTAAGAGTCCTTGTCCCTCTGTAAATGGGTAAAGGTTTGCCTGTAGTCTGTGGGCTTTGGAAAGAGAGAAGGCATGCCGTGGAAGGTAGCTGGGTGCCTGGAGACTGCAACTTGTCGGAACCCATCTCATTTCAGTAACTGGAAGGAGATCAGAGTATCCAAAAAAAGTCACTCACAAGGATTAAATCTTGGTGGTATGAACAGTTGGGCAAACAGTTTTGCAATTTCTTGTACCAGTTGCAAGAAATTATCAACTTGAAACCTCGTGATTTGGTTGCTTAAGTGGGTTTATAATGCTTAGTTTTTATATGAAATTGATGTGGGACTACAGTCTCCCCATTCTGAGTTAATATAATTGCCATCCCCAAATATGTTATAGAATAAATATTCTTTTTAAAAAATTTGAACTCATTTATTTCTATATGTTTCAAAAATGTTTTTATTGTATTTTTCCACTATCACTTAATGCCCTATACCCCTTCCCCCCCTGCAATCACACCCTGAAGTCCGTGTCTGTGAGTCATTTTTCCTTTTTGCTCATCCCTCCATCCTCTAACCCTCCCAAGGGCTGTCAGCCTGCTCCGTATCTATAAATCTGTCTCTGTTTTCCTTGTTAGTTCAGTTTGTTCATTAGATTCCACATATAAGTGAAATCATATTGCATTTTCTTTCTCTGACTGGCTTATTTCACTCAGCATAATGTTCTCCAGGTCCATCCATGCTGTTGCAAAGGGTAAACTTTTCTTCTTTTTTAAGGCCAAGTAGCATTCCATTGTATAAATGTCCCATAGCTGTTTTATCCACTCATCTACTGATGGACACTTGGGCTGCTTCCATATCTTGGAGATTGTAAATAATGTCGCAATGAACAGAGGGGTACTTATGTTCTTTCAAATTAGTGTTTTGTGTTTCTTTGGATATAGTCCCAAAAGTGGGTTAACAGGGTCAAAAGTCAGATCTATTTTTAATTTTTTAACCTACAACATGGTAGAACATATTTGCCAATATACCTAAGGGGTTAGTATGCAGAATTTATGAAGAATTTACAAAACTCAACACCAAAAAAATCCATTTAAAAAGTGGGCAAAGGACATGAATAGGCACTTTCTCCAAAGAACACATACAGATTGCCAATAGATAAATTAAGAGATGCTCAGTGTCACTAATCATCAGAGAAATGCAAATTAAAACCACAATGAGATATCATCTCACACTCTCAGAATGGCCGTCATCAGTAAATCAACAAACAACAAGTGCTGGCGAGGATCTGGAGAAAAGGAAACCTTAGTGCACTGTTGATAGGAATGCAGACTGGTGGAGCAAGTCTTAATTTTTTATTTATACTTTTATTACTCCCTGCAATAGTGCTCTCCTATATCTCTCAGTTCCCAGTTTTTCCCCCTTCCTTTTATTTTTTTAACAGTAGCTAGAACAAGTTTTAAAAATGTACATTTGATCATAGCACTCTTCTGCTTAAAAATCATCAGTAGTCCCCATCACCTTCAGAATGAAGCCTAAACTCATTAAAAACCTTTAGAAGGGGCCTCTCCCTACCTCCCAATGTATTTCTTACCAACCTTTGTCTCCTAGCTAAATATTTTGCAAAATTCCAAATGTGTCATGCAGCTTTATGTCTCCTTCACTTTGCACACACTGGTTTTCTGCAAGACATATCTTGATCTACACAGATTTTCTTTCTTTTTTCTTTATCTTTGCCAATTTGAGAGGTTGACAGAGAGAGCAATGCTAGAATTGGGAAGGCATGTGACTATACCATTAGGGAAATTGTAAGAAGTGACATGTTACTTCTGGGAAACAGCAGAGAAAATATTATGCATGATTCTCTTTCCTCTACACTTCTTCATCTGCTAAGAAGGCACCAGTTTTGGATGGAATAGCTTCCTTGGATGAGATCCCTAAGGGACTCCCTCCAATCTGTGATAAACTTGTCACAATGAATGAGAAATTAATTTCCTTGTGTCCAGTTACTGAGATTTGGGGATTAACACAGAGCCACAGAATAACCGAAGCAATCATAAAAAATATTGTTGCACCATTTGTTTTCATTTCCATGTTTAAGTTCCAACTAGTGAGTTTGAAATTAAAAACTCTCTCACTATTTTATTGAAAATTTCTGTTTTTATGATATTTAGTTCTTTAGTAAAACCCTTTTTTCATGTCCTTTGTCTAGTTTTCTGCTAGGCTATTCATATTGATTTATAAAACACCTTTACATACTAGGTTACATTAACCTTTTTATGTCATTTGTGCCAAAATATTTTTCTAATTTATTAATAGCCTTTTAATGTTATGATGTATTTTCATGTTCAAAAATTTTAAAGTAATAGAGTAATCTACAAATCTTTTAAAATTGTTTTTCCCTATTTTAGAATCAAAAAGACCTCCTGACATTTGATAGGTCCAATTTACTCTAATTTTATTTAATTATTTTTATGGAGATATAAGTGAGATAAAACATTGTGTTGGTTTTATATGTAAAACATAATGAACTGTTTTGTACATATTGCAAAATGATCAGCACAGTAAGTCTAATTGTCATGTGTAATTCTGGCTACAAAGACTAATTTTTCTTGTGGTGAGAACTTGTAAGATTTACTCCCTCAGCAGCTCTCCTTGTGCAGGGCGGTGTTGCTGTTGTGGACGATGGTCACTGTGCTGCGTGTTTATATCCCCAGGACTTACTTGTCTTATAACTGGGAGTTGGTACATTTCAATCTATATCTATTTCTCTACTTTTATTAGTTTCTATTTTTTAAAACATAAAATTCTTTAATCTACTGTGATCTATGTTGGCACATGTTAGTAGGTAGGGATAGAGCTTTGTAACAAATCTTAAAACTTACTTGACTCTTTCTTCTAAATTAAAAAGAAAATGTTAGTGGTGTGCTCATTCCTTAAGCAATATCCGCATGACATTATATGTGCATTCAGTGCACCTGCATGATTTCACATGGTGCTTTTCTGAAGTTCTATCCGGTCCAGAGATGCAGAGCATGTGAGGAGGGCCAGGCAGGAAGCAGAGCTAGGCCCCGTCTCGGTGGGGGGGCAGGGCAGGGGGAAACACCTGATTCAGAGATGCCGGTGGGTGGGAACTGGACCAGGAAGCAGCTCTCTTCCTCAGTAGCTCTCAGCTGGTGCTTTATTTCTTCACTTAGTAGCTCAGTCTTTTACATGGTAATAAATAAAATACAAATGGAGGACTGAGAAACACTTTACCAGGCTAATGAGAAACACACTCTTTTTTTTTTTTTCCTGTTAAGTGAAACAATCTAGTAATTTACAGTCATGGGTACTTCCACTATGCTTGGAGATAAACACACTATAAATAGTGAAACAGTGACTCACTATATTTTTTAGTTACATGTCATATGTTGTAAAATTTACAGGAGAACATAATAATATTCAATTTTCTAGCCAAGCCCATGTAGATGCTCTTTCATTACACAGGTCTGATGAGGATCATGGGACTCACGAAAAAGAGCCTACACAACTGAGATTCTACAAATTGCCATCAGAAATGTGTCTGAGTGATTGGTAGTGGGACAAGGGTGGTGAGGGAGATAGTGTTACAGAGCAAGGGCCTGGACACCCAACGATATCCCAACCCTGCACTAGGTTCTTTATGCTCGCCGCCAATGGAAAGACGTCTCTCAATGCCAGAGACTGGTGAAAAGGAAAAGAATTATTTATTTACAAGTTATACAGGCTTGGGGTAAGGACTTAAGGTCTCCTTTAAAATACTAAAGTTCTCTAGAATACCCACAAACACACAGTCCTTCCTTCCTTCCCCCCTTTGCCCAGTCCAGGGTACCGTAGGAGAAGTAGAAGTCCGTGATTCAGGCAGGCCCTTGGTTCCGACACCATCCGCTGTGTCGCCACCGCGATCTCCAGTTAATCCAAAAGCAGGTTAATCCAAAAGCATGTGGCACCTTCTCATGGCCCACCAGCAAGAGTCCTTTCACCCCTTTTCTTCCAGTCAAAGTCTCTCCTGCTTCCTAGGCCGCGCAGCAAAGGAAGGCACCCAAAGCCACGTGGTCCTGCCTCTGTCTCTCAGGCTGAGGGGTCCCCACTCCTCCAAAGCCTAGGGTTCCAAGTGAGCTTCCCACAGCATCTCTCCTGCGTTCTTCCGAACTGCTAAGAGAGAGCTCTGCATCGCTGCTACATCTTGCTTCCCAGATTCCTAAGCTGCGTGGAAAAGGGAGCCCCAAAGCTGCGTGATTCTCCCCTCTCACCAACAGCCATGTGTTCCAGAGAGAGAGAGCGAGAGTGCGCCTGTTTCTCAGGCAGAGGGGTCCCCAATCCTACCAAGCCTCGTGGTCCAAGAGAGAGAGAAGGCTGCTGTGCCTGGGTTTAAATACCCCGCGCCAATCTTCCTCTGCAGCCCCATTTCCGACTCCTCCCCCAATCGGCTACACCTGCCAGTACTCCATATCCTTCCAGCTTCATTGGGTTGCCATGTTAACTGTGGGCAGGCATGGCGCCATGGCACAGAGCCAATCATCTCTAAGCTTTTGCTCAGGCGCTGTGTCTAGAGGGAGTTGCCTCCCAGTTACATCCTGGGTGGAAGTCACTCCCATGCCCCGGGCTCAAAACAGGGCCACAGCTATTTAACATATCTATACAACCAGTTAAAGGTTATAGATATGTTAAATGACCATGCCAGAGGTTATCTGCAAGGCTGCTGTTATGCAAAACAGCTCTGAATGGCCCTGCTCCAGGAGTCCCATCCCCAGCCTGTTCAGACTTGTCAGGGTGAGGACATCTTACATATATTTCTAATATTTCCTGGACACCTTGAGTTCCGGAACCCATTACAAATCCTCATTTGGGGCACCCCCCTGGCTGCACCCTGTTACAATAGAGATAGAGATGATAGGTGATAGATAGATGAGAGAGAGAGAGAGACAGACCTAACCACAAATAGCCTGGTCAGAGGCGGGTTTTTAAGCCAGGTCCACAGCCATCTGTGTAGCAGCAGGTCTTTGTCATTCATGAAATGGACTCCCTCCCCTATCTTAGCCTAATTCACCTTGTGAAGTTTTGGTGACTCCTGGTTACAATGGTTTTAGAAAAAAAGGTGAACCTCCCTAGATGACCATCAACACAGCCACACTTCCAGTTTTCTGCCTTTGTAAGAACTGTCCTCTTTAAATGCTCCTATTCAATATGATTTCTCAACAAGTTGTGAACCTACATATAATTGGTCTGTTGGTTTGATTTGAGAGAGAACTAAAAAATATTGGTATTTGTTTTATTAGTTATTATTTTTTGAAATCCTTTGTATTTTAACAATTGAAAGGGGTGGGGAAAAACTCTATTGCAATAATATTTTTGTGCTTTAGAGTGAGGTCTTCCAAATATCAGCAGGGTCACTTTTCTAAATTTTTTAGGACACAGATGATTTTTAAAAGTGATCTAGTCTCATTTCTTCAATTTGGCATCTTTGAAGGCAAGTTTGTATACTGAACAAATTAGAAAGTATTATCATCTTTTATCACAAATTGATACTTTTTAACATAAAAAGATATTTACAACATGTCTACCTGTATTCAGCAGACAGTCTAAATTCTTGCAGTATTCTGCAATTTATATCCGTAGCCTCCAAGAGTACCACCAGGCAGGTTATCTGTACCAGAGGTCACAGAACAGATGGAATGACAGACTAAATCGTGGCATCTTGAACTGTTTTATTCAATAAATTTATAATATACTGTGACACCAGAACGAAAGAGTGGGATCAGTTAGCAAACAGCCTGAGGATATGAGACAAGCATATTAGAATCAGAGCACCTGAGTTGCGGGATATCACAAACCAAACCTGAGGATCAACAAAGATTCAGATATTTGGGAATATCTTATTGATTTTCTCAGCTTTAAATTAGATTTGTTTCTCTAGGAAACCATTTTGCTAACTGTAAGAGCAGAAAGACCCATGGAATAAGCACTTTAAGTAAACAATAAGAAAGGTGCTGAGAAATGTAAAATGTCATTTTTTTAAATATTAATAACTGGGTACTCTGGATCACATCATTCTTATTGTAAATCCCATCATGGAAATGAACCACTCAAGAAGAGACATGCACTCACTCATTCACATAATTACTTATTGATTTACTCTGTGGCAGGTGTGGTTCTGAATGCTGCGGCTAAAGCAGTGAACAAAAGAGCAAATGTCCCTGCCCTTACAGAGCTTCCATTATAGTAAGGGGAGGGAGACATAAAATAAATAATTAAGTTGTATGGTGTGTAAGAAGGTCGTATGTACTATGAAGAAAAATAAAGTAACATAAGGGGGCTGTGGAATTCCTAGAGGGTTAAGGGTTGCCACGAGTGTAGCTCTCGTTGGTAAGGAGAGGTCTGAGCAGAGTGAGCTCTATGAATATTGGAAGGGGGGAAGAAATGTCAGAATATTTTTGTGCAGATATCAGATTCTAAAATTAATTTGAAGGTAGAGCCATCAGTATTTGTTAACAGACTGAAAAAAGACTGTGGGTACAGCAAGTGCAAAGGCCTTGATGTAAAGGGCTCCTCATTTCTTCCAAGAACACTAGGGAATCCTCTGTGGCTGAAGCAGAAGGATCAAAAAGGGGAGTGAGGCAACAGGAGGTCACAGAGATCATGGTGGGGCCAGGTGTGTGAGGCTTTGGAGGCAATGTGAAGAAATTGACTTTTGTTCTGAAATGGATAGTTATCTGTTTATATGCAGGGTTTTATATGCATATATATTTAATTTGCAGGACTTTAAGCAAAAGGGTAATAGGATGCAACTTCGAGCAGAGTGGACGAGCATCAGGCACAAAATTTCTCCTCGTCACTGGTAGCATGGGTGTCAGTCTCAAGCCAGGCAGCTGCAGCAGGGCTCCAAGCAATGACCCGTGATATAGCCAAGCTCAAGCACTGGGTGGTCAGAGCTCTGAGTTTTTTATAGCCCACCAGGGGTAGAGGTGCCACTCATATGAGTGTCCAGATAAAATCCTTATCCAAGTGTCCTAACTTGTGGTTTGTGGTGTTCTAAGCCTGTCCTAAAGGTTTTCCCATCAAACTCCATTACCTCAGTCTTGACACAGCTCATAGCTGTTATGACTGACAGTGACTCCATATTGGATTGTCAGAGGTGTGCAAAAAGCCTGCTTTGCTCTTGCTCTATACAAGTGAATTTAGTAATATGGGGTCACTGAAGGCCATAGTCTGAGTATGGTCAATGGCAGAGGCAGGGAAAGGAAGGACACAGGATGTGTACAAAAAGGAACAGAGCAACGGGGTGAAATCAAAGAGAAATGGGGTCAGAGTTGAATGTGTGTGTGTGTTTTTTTTAATTTAATAGGAAAAATAAAGTGACTGAAGGCTAATGGAAATGATCTCATATAGAGTGAGAAAGTGATGATGGAGGGAAAGAAGAGAGATTTGAGGAGCTGTGTCTTTCAACAGGTTAGGCTGCACGAGACCAAGTACCTAGCTAAGGGGTCACCTTAAATGAGGATGCAGGCAGTTCATCTGTAAAAACAGGAAAGCAGAGACTACGAGGGTAATGACTACAGGCAAATGTTATGGTGGGAGCCAATGAGTGGGTCATCTGTCTGCTTCAATCTTTTCAGTAGAGTAGGGAAGTACAGCTACAAGTTGAGAGTGATGTTAGGAGAGGTATTTGGAGGCATAAGGGAGAGACATTTATGAAAAGAGTCATTTGGAAGGTAGATTAGATTATCATAATGCACACTTCTGTGGAGTGGGCAAGGTATCCTAACCATCAGAGCACAGGCCAGTTCAGAACTTAGACCCTTGGTGTCTCCTCTTCTGCATCTGATTCCTGAGAAGTAGACCCATAATTCCTCTCCCTTTCCTTGTCTTAAAAGCACTGCTTGCACTTTGACAATTTATCCAATGTCCTAGGTGCTAATTGTTTGCACTTAGTAACTTATTCACTTTTATATTAATATTTAATGTTGACCATAGTGTATGCTTGGCTAAACTAGGATTTAAGACTAGATGTAAAAGAAAGATCTCTTTGTTTCTGAATCATGTTTGTGGACTGGAATTGGGAAAGCATGATTATAAATTAGTATAACCACTTTGTTAGTAAAATGATACCTAGCATCTGGTCATAAATCCTTGAATTCTGTTTAAATAGTTCATAAATGGGCAAGGAGGAGGTGTGTTCTTGTAAATGGATATGCCAAGTTTTTCTGTTTCTGTTCTTAGATGGATAGGAAGGAGAGGAGGGGGTTGAGGAGCCACTGGAAAGGGGAACAATTTCCCACGTTTAGTTTTATTGATTTGGCAGAAAAGAACTATCTCATGGCTGTGGCAGAGTGGTCCGTATCAGATGAGAAAAGATAGATGCAAGAATTTTTGATACTAGGCTAGCCTGAATCTCTCAATCTCCACTGATAAATTTCACTAGATCGAAGTATTAGTATGGGTTCAAAGAAGTGTTTTATTAATACTTTCAAATCTATGTTGAATTAAACAAAGACCATGAATACCTAAGACATTATTATTAACATAATGAAGAGTAGATAAGAGAAATTAGGTAAAAATAAAGGAAATATGGATTCAAAATGAGAAGTCCTGGATTTTATTTTTAATTTTTTTCAAATTATAGAATTTGTATTGTTTTCAAATACTATATGAAAGAAAAATAGACAATGTGCATTTCTTGATTAATGGATTCAGAAATAGTGATTCCAAATTAAACATGCTTTTTCCCTATTTCAGTTGTTTTTTTGAGTTACTAAGGTGATAATCCAATGAGTTCTACTCTCTTCCATCAATTACTTTGGTCTCATAAGCATAGAATTCTTGCTTTACTTCACACAAACTCCATAAACCAAAGACATCCCTTTGTAAAAAGGGGACAATTTCAGGAGATACTTTCATTTCTGCTGCTTCTTGAATCCTTGAATACCTGAGAGTTTGCTCTCAAGTAGCTGTTTTCTTAAAGTGTCAAACATAAAACACAATACAGTGGCACTGTGAGTTCCTAACTTTGAATCTTCCACAAAGACCATTTTGAATATTTCTAAATTCATGTCTACTTTCTAAATTAATCCTCCCCTTACTTTTGACTACCTCTTTTAAGAAGCAACTTACTATGCAGAGGGTTAAGTTGTTTTTAGATTAAGTGTAGTGATTCTGATTTCTTCTTTCACAGCCTTCGTCATTACCCACATACACTCATCCCACTTTCCACACCTATTTCCACCACTTCTCCGCATAAACTAAAGAGACTTGAGGATATTTCACTTAACTAAAGATACTGCCATCTTACTCCATTTTGCCTTCTTGACAAGACAGTAACAGCAGAATAACCAAGGAAAGATATCATGATAAAAAAAATTGAAAAACTACATTTTTGGTAGAAAAATATAACTAACAGTTATGCTGAGTAACCATGATATTTCTATTTAAAAAATCCTCCAGATCCACTCCTCTGGGACAATGATGCATCGACCTCCACCTTAATCTTCCACAAGGAAGTAATTTATACGTTAGTCTGATACCAGGAAGCAGTTACTTAAAGAAGATAGTTTTTAAAATGGTTTTTTAAAAAGCATAGACACCTGTTAGTTATTTAATACAACACATTGTTTCCAAATCATTGGTCTCAAAATAAATTTCGAGTTCTGTCCTATAACCCTGGCTTTGTCATTGACTAAACAAACCTTATGAAATGTCAAGTCCTAAATACCCTAGTTGAAAATGAAGGCTTGAGTTAGACATCTTTAAAGACTTTTAGTACTAAAAATAGTAAATAAATAATAATGAGCAATAAGATAAAAATAACTAAAATATTCTATGAACTAAGTATTGATACATCATCTATTAAAATATAATGGTAACATTTACTGATGTATTTTATTTTTTCAATTTTTAAAGAAAATAGACCTTTAGGTATCAATAATAAAATTAAAATGTGTTTTATTTGAGCAGTATAGGAACCTAATAAAGAAGTGGGAAAAAAGCACAGGCAACCCTATCTCTCACTATTGGCATTTTGATGTCTGTAAGACTATTGAGTAGCAACGGCTATTGTGAAGGAAGAGTGTTTATTTTCTTCTAAGCACATATTTACTGATATTGGGAAACTACATTTAAACACGTAAATTTTGTAACTAGATACCTTTGCAGAATTCTTATTTCAAGTGATTTTTAGTCAATATTTTTGTTTTCTTCATGTAGAAAACTGTTTTATCTACAAATTTAAATTATTTAACAATTTTGAGCCCTTATATGTAACAACTTTTCAATTATTTATACTTCACATTTTTAGAAAACATTTAAAATAATTCCTTCATATTTCTAGAATATTTAAAGCAACATGTCTAAAACAATGTTATTTCTAGAATAATATTAATAGTTGTGTTGACAAAAATATATCTAGCTGTTAGTGAGGTATATTTTTTAAATAATGTTAAAATTTTTTTAAGAAGTTAAGAAATTGAAGAGTAGGTGTTTGATAACTTTTTGGCAGTTATGATGATTACAGAGTATTTTTTCCTGTATTTTTTTTAACAGAAATTACATTAACAAGCCTCCTAGCATTAAATCATTCTTACATCCTGGAAAGAAGTGTAAGTTGATCATAAAAGGTAGTAGAATTTTAACACAACAATGGGTTACAAATGTTATCATTTTAACAATTTTTGCTGTTAAATTAATATTGAGATGAGTCTGTGGTTTTATTATTTTAACTGTTTTGGTCATATTTTGTTTCAGGGTTATATTGACTTCACATAAAGTCAAGTGAAGTTTTCCTTCTCTCTTTGTGCTCACAGAAGTAACCGCTTCCTTGAAATCTGAAAGAATGCTGCTATAAGACATTCTTTGTTGTTACATAATAGCTTTGCTGGTGCTTTGTTTTATTGTTAATTTGTTTTGACACAATTTGGCTTACTTTTTTTTTTCCAGAAAATAATGTCTTTCATACAGCTTTTCAAACTTATAGGGTGGAATACTTTATATATATGTAATAACTTCCTTGGGAACTTGAAAAGAAGAATTATCTGTATACAAGAGTTTATGTTATTTCATATATTTAAAATTCTTGCTCTGGCTGAGTGGACTGAGCACCAGTCTGTGAAACAAAGGGTCGCTGGTTTGATTCCCGGTCAGAGCACATGCCTGGGTTGTGGGCCACGATCCCAGTTGGGGGTGCATGAGAGGCAACCACACATTGATGTTTCTCTCCCACTCTTTCTTCCTCCCTTCCTCTCTCTAAAAATTAAATAAAATAAAATCTTTAAAACTATTTTCTTCTCTTTTATGAAGTGAATCATTTTGCAGAGAATGTGCTTAATCTATATTTTGCAATGCCATGCTTGCTGCCATATTTTTAAACTTTTTTACCCTAAAATAAAACACAAAGAAAAATATAGAAATCAATGAACTATTATAAGGTAAATAATCTTTTTTTAAAGTACTGTACTGAGGTATGATTGACATGTAAAAAGTTGTGCATAATTGTGTGTACAACTCAATAAGTTTGTGGACACATGTACACCTGTGAAACCTTACCACCATCAAGGCCATAAACATATCCACTGCCTCTCAAAGTCTCCCCCAACTCCCTTTATTATTAATAGTAGTTTACTTTGTGGAAAAAACACTTAACATAAGATCTACCCTCTTAACAAGTGTTAAGCATAGGATGCTATAGAAGTCTCAAGAATTTATCTATTTTACATAACTGAAATAAAATAAATAATTTTATTCATTTTAGGTCAATAAATAGAAATTTTACAGCCATCTCAGAAGTCCCTCCATTTTCCCACCTTTTGTTGCTGTTGTTTTGATTGAATTTTATTTTCTACCTAATATAATTTACATAAAGTATTGCATTAGTTTTTTGTGTAAGACATAATGATTTGATATGTATGTACATATATATGATAAGATTTGTCCAGAAAGTATCCATCCATGCAATATAAAAAATAGAAACACTTATTTAAGAAGATACGAGATACAGGAAACATTGTACATAGGATAATGATACCTCAGTCCCATTCAAAGTAGGCACCTTGGAACCCCACAAAATTCTCCCCATTGCCATCAGCTGCCCCATTGTATTTTCCTGAATTTCATTGATCGTCTGAAATCTCTTCCCTTTGCAAGGTGATTTTAAGTTTTGGAAAAGTGAAAAGTCTCAGAGTGCCAATTTTGAGCTGTAGCGGGGCTGAGTCACCTGGTGATTTGATGTTTCATCAAAAAACTCTGCGTGAGACATGATGCATGACTGGGTACATTATCATGATGAAGCTGACAATCACCAGTTGCCCATGGCTGTGGCCTTCTGAATTATCTAAATAGTTTCCACAGAGGAATGTTCAGGCTTAATGTAAAATCTGATGCAGATTCATTGCTCTACTCAGTCATTTTGAATACAACAGCCACACAGTACACATACATGCTCACTCAACAGCATCTGCCACCCTCACTGAGTAGTGCAGTGTAGTTGTCATTGTTCATGCATGTGCATGCCAGTCCACTCTCCTTGGCTGCCAGGATACTTGGTGTCACACAAACAGTTCTCATTATATTAACAATGGCTGGATTTTCTCCGGACAGACTATATATGTATGTGTGTGTGTGTCACCAAAATAAGTTTAGTTAACATTCATTACCACACATACTTACAATTTTTTTTCTGTGTTGAGAACTGTTAAGATCTACTACCTTAGCAATTTCAAATATACATCAGTGTTAACTATAGTCACAATGCTATACATTACATCCCCAGGGCTTACCTAGCTTATTTTCCAGGAGCACCCACTATCCTGACTTTTATAAGAACCCCTTCCTTGTTTTCTCTTTTATAAGAACCCCTTGAAGGAAAAGGAGAGGAATTCTATGGGTGTCTTTATTGAGGGTGTGAAGACGCATCTCTCCTTTTCTGGATTGCTCACCTACTTTCGCCATCCAGGCATTATGGGTTGAATGTTTTTGTTCCCCTAAATTCATATGTTGAACTCCCAATGTCATAGTATTTGGGGGTAGGCCTTTGGGAAGTGATTAGGTTTAGATGCAGCAGTGAGAAGCAGACACTGGTGATGGGATTCATGCCCTTCCAAGAAGAGGAAGAGGAAGCCTCCGCATGGAGGAGAGGCCACGTGAGCACACGGCAGGAAGAGGGCACTAAGCCACCCACTCCACCCTGATCTTGGACTTCCAGCTTCCAGACTGTGAGAAACTAAATGTCTATTGTTTAAGCTTCTCAGTCTCTGGTATTTTGTTATTAACAGGCCAAGAAGATTAAGATAGAGGCGAGAAGTCAGGTTGGAAAAAGTTACAGGGCCTACAGGTTTTTAGCATAGTGAGGACATGTGGTTTTTTTTCCCCGTTTCTTACATAATCACACTTGCATCTGTGGAAATTGCTCACCCTTGTTTCTGGAGGCTCTAGATTATGACACCCTTCCTTATTGTCTTGTTGGAGAAAGTGTGTCAGTTTTAAGGAGACTGGCATGATTAAACAATAACGAAGTGCAGCAGAGTGGCGGTTTGGTTTCTAAGTATTTGCCTAGCCTCGGGCCAGGGTAGTCAGGGCAGAAGTCTGTTTCTCCGAAATCCTCCTCTGCTCCTGGCCCTCTTCTCCCTTTACTCACTATTAGTGAGAATTGCCTGGTTTTGCTTTAGTTACTTCTCTGAAAACTGCACATTTTCAGGAAGGGAATTGCTCACCAATTTTGATGGCTTTTTATTTTTCCCACATGGATTCAAAGTCATTGTATTTGGTAGTAATTCCTGCCAAAGATTTGAGATATATTGTTGGCAGTATTTACTAGATTCAGAACTGATAAACATTTTCTTTCTTTTTACATTTTATCTGTCCGTTTAAAAGAGGAGCCTTTATATGGGGTTCTCATAAGATATTGCCCATTTTTTTCTTTCAAATGAAATAGGTGAGTAAAACTCATTTAGGGCACTTGTTTATTTGAACCATGAGACAGTTAACATCTCATATATCAATTCTCGAAGTGTGGTCCTCAGAACCCAGTTCCCCTCTTGTTAATAGGAGTTATAGGAGAAAAGTTTTCCATGCTCAAATAAATGTTAATAGCATAAAATTAGACATGATTCTTTACTGAAGGGTTTCTCAGCACCTGGAATATGCAAGGTAAGTCTATGAGACAGACATAAAGTATTTTCCAGAATTTATTTAAATTCAGCATTTTTTATTTTCTATAAAGCATCACAAATGAAAAATAAATGTGTAGAATAGACTGTAAAATACTGGTATAGTGGCACAATTTCCTAATTGTAGGTGGAAAAGTTAGGAATAAAGGAAAAGTCTTTAGAATGTAAGGCTTACAAGCTTAATATGAAAACATCCCTCCCTCCTCCTTCCTTTTCTGCTCCCTTCTTCCCTCTGCTTATGCTGAAAATGCTGAAATGTCCCTTCTCATATGAGGGAGGTACTATGCCCATTGTCCACTTCCAGGTAACCTTGCGAGAACTGAATGAAATGTGTGTGTCCAGTACTGCTATAAAAGTCCCATTGCCTAACAGTGAAATGCATGGACTGACAGTTTTTTTTTTTGTTTTTAATTTTATGTTTCAATTACAGTTGACATTCAATTTTATTTTGTGTTACTTTCAGTTGTACAGCATAGTGGCCAAGACAACATACACTTCACTAAGTGATCCCCCAGTATTTCCTGTACCCACTTGGCCCCACACACAGTTATTACAATATTATTGACTGTATTCCGTATGCTGTACTTTACACTCCATGATTATTTTGTAACTACCAATTTGTACTTCTCAACACTTTCACCTTCTTACCCACTCCTCCATCCCCCTCCCCTCTGGCACCCAGCAGTCTGTTTTCTGTATCTATGAGTCTGTTTCTGTTTTGTTTGTTTATTTTGTTGTTTAAATCCCACAGGTACCAGTAAGTGAAATCATACAGTATTTGTCTTTCTTTGACTGACTGACTCATTTCACTTAGCATAATACCCTCTAGGTCCATCCATGCTGTCACAAATTGTAAGATTTCATTCTTTTTTATGGCTGAGTAATATTCTATTTCATATATGTACCATAGCTTTTCCACCCACTCATCTATTCATGGGTACTTGGGTTGCTTCCATAATATGCTGTTTAACACACTGGTGTGTTAAGATTACCTATGAAATATGTTGCAAGTTCTTAATATTTGCAAGTTTGTGATATTATATAATTTTCTTTTTAAAGACAAAACATACTGTATTCTAGGTTATACTTATAACAGCACTATTGTCACTCACTTGATTTCTGACATAATTTCTTAATTGGGAGAGAAAGAGGACAGTTCTAGTTAACCTTTGGGAAATGTCTCAGAGGACTGTGGTCTCTGTCATTGCTATGTGGCACATGACAGTAGCATAAAGTGGGAATGGATACAGCAGACTCTGTGCCCTGGGAGAAAAGACAGTCATCGTTTTGGTAAAGTAAGGGTGCATGAGGCTATGACTTGAGGTAGATGAGACGCGGGGTTAACCCCATGTGCTATGAGGCTGCATCATAGGCCATAAGTCACTTGGTAGTGACTGAGCCTAGTGGCTCTTGGTGAAACATGATTTGGAGAAAATCTGAAGCTTATGCAAATTTCCCTGTGAACAACATAGGATGAAGGCACTGATTTGGCCACCGCAGTGCTGCTGTGAGTAAAGTATCAACATTTTAAAGAGAATTTTTATTTGCATAAGATGATATTAACAAAGTGATCAAATCACTTTACCACCTTAGATTTTTCTTTTTTAGGCTAAAGAATTTCATATAGGGGAAGAGTTATACACTGGCCGGAACTAGTGGTCAGTACAGATGAATTAAAACCTGGCTGGAGAAGAGATGAGACACACATGCCCAGTGAGGGGAAGCCAGCCTCAGCACTGAGGGGACACTGGCACGCGGAGTCTCCTGCTCAGCAGTGGTGCGGCAGACTTCATGACTCAGGGCAGACTTGCTCTGCCCCGCTACTAACCTGAGGGCACCTGGCAACAAGAACAATCGCCTTGTGTCTGTGTGTGGCTCTTAAATTTATGAATAGCTCTTAAGATTTTTCTCATATTGTTCAGTTAATAACTCAGTGGAGCTCTTGAGGGAAGGAGGAATTGAGGTAATGTGACCTGGTGAGACAGATGTTCCTTCTTCCCCTTTTGCTGTGATTGCCTAGAAGCAACACAGGCTACATGAAGACGGGCGTGTAAACAGACGCACTCACATAAACGTATACGGTCTCCCAAGTGGGAGGACAAATAGGTTGTCCTCCCGTGAAAGTGTTTGATGATTTCTGAAAATGTTCAAATTCTTAAAGCTGATCTTACAAACCTGATAAAGAACAATTTTATTTTCCTATATTTGAAATCATTTCTGAATAATTTGTTAGTTCTTAAATTATTGATAATAAAAATTTCAGGCAGGCCCAGAGATGAATGTGATTTTACAGTGCCCCTTAGGACACCATTTGGAGAAAGAAGCACAAAGAATTTTGTGAAAGTTGGAATGATTGGTAGGAGGTGGTGGTCTTCCCATTCCTGGAAGATTTTTCAGAAATAAGAAACACTGTCTGATTCCCTCTCTACTTCCAGAACACCCTCATGCCACCATGATTAATGCTATTTATATCATCAGCTAAGAAAATATAATTGATAAAGAGCTCTGACAATGCACAAACATCTAATGCCCCCTATAACTGCAGCACCGGGCATTTTTAGCTTCGGCATGGTCCAGGCTGTGAGGGTCTTCACTCCATCTCAGAAGGAAACTGGTAACATCAAACTCCATCACTGATCAGGGGAAAGGAGAGAGGGGCTGAGGAAGAGATGAAAAACAAGTCCTGTTCTCTAATGAGAACTAGGAAAGAATGAGGGAGAAATAAATCCTTCTATCCAATAGACTTTCAAATCCTGACTTCTCTAGTAAAGCAACTATAGTTTTGCTCCAGAGAATACACCCTAAAATATTGGACAAAATAATAAAGGCATTGAGACAACATATTGGTAATAATAGAAATGTTAGTAGCATCTTGATTGTTGTGGGTGTTGGATTTCTTGATATTTAAGGGCTTTGGAATTTTGGGTACTGATTGTGAATCCAAGAATATTTTTAAATTTTTATAATGCTTTCTGTCATCTTATTTATTTTTTAATTTTGTGCATTTTTTAAAAATGTGTAATTTTCTTTGCCTTCTCTGCTTGTTTTTGACAGATTATTTTCATCTGTGATTGGAGGAATCAATGCAAGCCAGAGTTGAGTAGAATCTCTCCTCTTTCTCCACCTTCGCCACCTTCTCTTACTCCTCCTCCACCTCCTCCTCTTCCTCCTTCATCATCCTTATCAATGCCCTGATGGGTGTCATATTTTAAAACTCAAAAAACTCTCATATTATCCAGAAAGTTATTCTACGTAGATCTTAGCTTTTTATTCTTTTGTTTGTTTGTTTAGCATTACTAACATAATGATATTTTATTCAACCACCAGAGGGAGTCCCCTAATCTATGTCTTCTAAAAGCCAACAAGAATAAATGTCACAAGCTTTATATGTATTATGATTGAAAATAAAAATTCATTTAGCTGTGTGTCATGGTATGTGGGCTGTAATCGGGTCTTTTGTACATAAAATGCCTAAAATCTTATCCTACTGTAGATACCACATCATTTTAATTAATAGGTTTTAAATAATAGACTATGTTTTTTTTCCCTCCTGGGAGAAATAAGTGTTCCAATTATTTTTTCCACAAATATTACATGGGTGTGAAATGGGAAAGTTACCCAACTGTTTCCTGCAAGCAGAGCTGGTCCTACCAGTCTGCTTCTCTCCAGCAATGAGGAGCCCTGGATCTTCCAGAAAAACTCCCCTTTCAAATGTCAAGCATCTTACAATTAAGCCTCTGAGTTACATTTCCCTGGCTTACCAGGTGTCTTCTATTAGGGCAGTTTTGGAGGGGTGGTGGTGGAGGGTAGTTCTTGGGAGCTCTCGGCATTTCTTTACTCCCTTTGTACCCAGCTTTAAAGCTCTTCAAAGCTTTCCTGCACAGTAACTCGACCAACCCTGTTTTGTGGCTGTGGAAATCGTTATTCACAGAGGTTAAGCAAAGTGCCCAAGGACACGGAGCCAATGGGCGAGACCTGGGCGTCGAGCCAGGACTCTCCACTGCTTCACAAGGCTGCAGGCTGGCCTGCTTCTCCCAAAACACTGACTTAAATTCAGGTATTTTATTTCCCACTTCTCAGTAGAAGTCAATGGTTTTTCTCCACCATAACTAGAATTTTGTCTCAACTGAAAAGTAAGCCATAGACACTGAATAGTGATGGAAGTTACTCATCTGAAGTCAGCGTTGCTATATTCTCCCTTTTTCGTCTCCTCTATACCCATCAGGGGTGTCCAACCCATGGCTGGCGGGCCACGTGCAGCTCAGGATAGCTATGAATGTGGCCCAACACAAAATCGTAGTTATTTAAAACATTATGAGATTTTTTGTGTGTGTGATTACTTGTCACAATGTATTTAATGTGTGGCCCAAGACAACTCTTCTTCTTCCAGTGTGGCCCAGAGATGCCAAAAGGTTGGACACTTCTGTGTCTCCAGGCTGCTTACAAATATATTTAACATAACAACAACTTTTAATAAAAACATCGCCTGCATATTCGCATCTTGGACCAAAAAAAATCTATATGGTGCTAGCATTACTCAACATTTTAACCAGGTCTAAATCCCTCTGTGGATAATTTAAAACATATTTGTTAAAGTAAAATATTACCTACAGAAAATTTCCACTTGACACATTTTCCCACAAAGCACAACCACTGTCTAACAAACATTTACTTAACAGATGGGTCAGTTGGGGTCTTCTAGAAGTTTCCCAAGACCCCCTTTCAAGCTTGAGATGCCTGAGCCATACAGTTGTCCTTCGCTATATCACAGTTCACTTATTGCAGCTTCACTGCATCGCGGGTTTTTTTTTTTTTATTAATATATCTAATTTTGTATCACGGAGTTTTTGCTATATTGCAGGATTTTGCAATAAATTTACACAGGATTTTGTTAAAATTACATAGGTTTAAGAGTGTAGAAAGTGTTTAAGAGCACATGAAGTGTTTATAAGAGTGTGGGAAAGGTTAATAAGAGAGTGGGAAAGGTTTATAGGAGTACAGGAAGGGTTTATAAAGCCTTAAAATATATAAATAAAATAAATATAATGCCCTACTTTGCAGATTTTCACCTATCACGGGGGTCTCTGGAACGCAACTCCCCGACAGGTGAGGGATCACTGTGCTGTGATCTCCCAAACACCCGGGAGGCAACGAGCCCTGGGCCCCACTGTCATTCCTAGGCCAGCGCTCCACAGCTGCTGTGGCAGACGCACAGGAAGTGTGTCACAGTGGGGCTGTGCGATAGTCTAGCTCCCTCAGAAGCATGGGCCATCTTGAGTGCTCTGTTCCCTTTCCCTGTCCTCCACTGGCCCCACCTCAGCTCCTTATAAAGCCACAGGGCAGATCTTGTGCCAAAGGGCAGGGTCCTTATCACAAACATTCTGTGACTGTCACTAATATACACATAAGACTGCTGCCTCCTCAGCCCACCACAGGAGGCAGATGCCCAGTGATAAAGTGTTCAAAGAAACATGTCTTGAAGGATAATCAGAGAGTTATTAAAATGTAAGAAAGGAGGGAAGGGAGGGAGGAAGGAAGGGGGAGAGAAGAGAAAAAAGAAAAAAATGTTAAATGTGTTTTCTGGTGCCACCTTTAATAACGCATCCCATGAGATGGGGTGTATTTCACTGACTTAAAAATAAACCACTCTCCATTACTGTTGAACATGTACTTAAGTTTAGAGCGAGGGTGACTTAAAATTTCTCTGTAGAAAAATACTGGATAAGGCTCTCTTTTTTACCCTTTAATTCCAAATTTAATAATTCTATGACTGTGTTTCACTCAAATGTTATATTTCTCCAAGTGAATAATACATTCTTAGAAAATTTTCTTCCCAAGTTCGTGAACATTCATTTTCCCTTCCCTTGCCAGCCATTGATTTTCATTCTTTATTGTACTTTTTTAAAACCTGAGTAGGCCCTGGCTATGTAGGTCAGTTGGTTAGAGGGTCATCCTGTTACAGAGCAGGGCGGGGACACCCAACGATATCCCAACCCCGCACCAGGTTCGTTATGCTCGCCGCCAATGGAAAGACGTCTTTCAATGCTAGAGACTGGTGAAAAGGAAAGGAATTGTTTATTTAAAAATTATACAGGCTTGGAGTAATGACTTAAGGTCTCCTTTAAAATACTAAAGTTCTCTAGAATACCCGCAAACACACACAGTCCTTCCTTCTCCCCTCTGCTCAGTCCAGGGTACCGTATCTCAGGAAAAGAAGTAGAAGCCTGTGATTCAGGCAGACCCTCGGTTCCGACACCATCCACTGTGTCACCACCATGATCTCCAGTTAATCCAAAACTATGTGGCACCTTCTCATGGCCCATCAGCAAGAGTCCTTTCACCCCTTTTCTTCCAGGCAAAGTCTCTCCTGCTTCCTAGGCCGTGTGGCAAAAGGAGCCACCCAAAGCCACGCGGTCCTCTCTCTCTGTCTCTCAGGCCGAGGGGTCCCCACTCCTCCAAAGCCTCATGGTCCAGACTCCGTTATGGCTGTCGTGCGTGGGTTTAAACCCCTGCGCCAATCTTCCTCTGCAGCCCCATTTCTGACTCCTCCTTCAATCAGCTACACCTGCCAGCACTTCATATTCTTCCAGCGTTTCTGGGCTGCCATGGTAACTGCAGGCAGGTGTGGCCCCATGACATGGAGCCAAGCATCTCCAAGTTCTTGCAGGTGCTGTGTCCACGGGGAGTTGCCTCCCAGTTACATCTTGGGTGGCAGTCACTTCTATCCCCCTAGCTCAAGGCATGTCCACAGCTATTTAACACATCTATGAAACCAGTTGAAGGTTATAGATATGTTAAATGACCATGCCAGAGGTTAGCTGCAAAGCTGCTGCTATACAAAATAGCTCTCAATGGCAATGCTCCAGGAGTCCCATCGCCCCCCAGTTCAGACTTGTGGGAGTGAGGACATCCTATATCTATTTTTCTAATATTTCCTGGACACCTTGAGCTCTGGACCCCATTACAAAAATCCCTATTTGGGCCCGCTTCTTGGCTGCACCCTATTACAGTCCCGATAAGCCAAGGTTGTAGGTTCAATCCCCGGTTAGGGCTCATACAAGAATCAACCAATGAATATATAAATAAGTGGAATCATATAACAATGTTTCTTTCTCTCTCTTTCTCTCCCTTCCTCTCTTTATCTCTAAAAAATTCAATCAATAAAAGAAATCTTTTTAAAAAACCTAAGCAAAGGCATATAAGCACTATTATTCTCAATGAGATGAGCTCCACGCAAAATTAAAAAAACTCAAATCTGTGGAAGGCTCTATGAAAAAGCATTACCACTGGTGACTGCTCTGTGTAGACTTGCCTGTGCTTCCCTAACCTTACTTTCTGGTGTGATGGCAAAGAGCATGGACACAGATGCCTGCTGCCCAGGATCTGAAATGTTGCTTTACCAATCCTGAATTATATTGAACAAGTTAGAATTTCTCTGTGCCTCAGTCTTCTTATCTGTACAATGGGGATAATAATAGCAGTTATCATGTTGTTATAAGAGTAAATGTTATCATTTTTAAATTAAAAATGTTTATTAAAAAACTTCCTGACAATGGTATTTCTTTAAATAAAATATTAAACATTTTTATCAGTCTCATAAATAAACATATTTTTTTCACAGCACTACTATGCTCTGGTCAACATTTTCAAAATAATGATTTAGTCTTTTTCCCTGTCCATCCAGAGTGCTTGCATTAGAAGTTTATTTGACTTTGAAAAAGGACTATTCAGAGAGAATTTCTGAAAAATTTCATCTTCTCTGGGTATTATAGTTGTTTCTTGATTTAAACAGGATAAAAATTGCCAATATATTAATAATACATTTTGAGTTATTAAAAAGGTAAGATACTGTTCAGGTTTACCTAAATGATAGCAAAACAAATGGAGACACTTGTGTGTTTCTCTTCTTTCTGTGCCACTTGGTGGTGGAGAAATAAGCATTCATGGTTTCTTTTGTGAGGACAATTAGAGAAAAAATGAAAAACATGTCTGAATACAGTTCACTTACGTGAGAAAAGGAGATAAATTATGTGGTGTGGAGTAGGCAGTATCTTAATTTGAATGAATCACGTTTTTGTACCACATGACTGAGAATGTGCCCTAAAAACTCCCCTCACACAACATTTCATATTCAGTTAAGTCCCTGAGATATAGCAGCGAAATTTGGAGAGCCTATGAAATGGGCAATTAGAAGGAAATGAGCAGGTTTTGTTAAAATGCACAGCCCATAACCAAGAGATGCTTGGAGAATAGTGGGCTGAAAACTATTAAACAGAAAGAGCTTTGTCAGGGCTGTCTATCTAGCACAAAGTAGTAGACATCATTTTATCACAGGGCTAGAGTTTAAGGACAACACTCTAAAACCTAGGAGTCCTGGTATTAGGCAGGACAGAGACCTGCTTGAAAAGATATAGCTTTACTTGAGGAGAACTTAGTTACCAAAGCTGGGCTCCAAGACAGTAGCCTGATTTTAGAGATTGTTGGGGACCGATCTGCCTGGCAATTGTAGCTCAGCCCCATGGGAAAGCCCATATGCACATGGGGCACACAGAATGCCAAACCCACGGATCGGTTCTCCCATGGGAAATCAGGCCTGCATTATACCTAGGCTGCTTTGTGACCTGCTCTTGGCTAAAACTCTCTCACCCTGGATTGAGGCAGCGGATGCTTGCTGCTGTCTTTGCTGACTCTCCTAAGGACTGAAGTATAACCAGACAAATTACTCTTATTATTCCCTTGCATTTGCAACATTTTTGCCTTGTTAATCTGTAAGAAGTAATCTGTTACATTCTTTCTGTTGCTATGTGAAAAAAGTAATTGCCTAAAGCAAACCTAAGTATAATGAATGAAAACCTTTCATGTATGCTATGAAGAAGCCAAAAAAAGCCTGTCGAGACAAGGGCTGGGGCGCTCTCCCCTTGAGAGAGTGGCCGTGCTGTCCCGTTTTTCTCCACAGGATTTATGTAGTCCCTGTGCATTTATGTACAAATCAGCCACAGCATATGGATTCTGCGGGACGGAATCTGTGATAAGAGATTAGGATATACCATGAGAAAAAGATTAAAAAATTGCTCTGCTTACAAAAAAGCTGGTTTTAAAAGCCTGAATTATGGTTGAGCCTATAGGTTACAGCTTTACTGAGCAATGTAATTAACACTGTTTCACCAATACCCTACAGGGACTACATTTATGAATCGTATAGGATGGTTTCCTTTAATACCTTTCACAAAGGCAGATGGCATACAACACCAGAGTGCCATTGAGTAAAAGTCAAAGCAGGGCCATTATTATCCCATGGATACATGTGACCTGCTTTTATGCCAAAAAGTTTTTGCTTTATGCTGGTGGAACCAAGACTTAATAGGCTGGGTCATACCTCTAGTCTCGTGAACAGCAAATACCAGATTTGGATGTGTACATGGATTTGGAAAGATGGGGATGGAAAATATAATAAAATAATTTTTGTTACCTATGAAGGCAAAGTAAACTTGTAGCCTGTGAGGGTCATTACACTTGAATTGCTTTTCTCTTTTTTGAACACATGGTTTGGGGCTCCACCAGCAGAATTATAGGCTGCAGGGATTGCTCCTGGCATGCACAGTTCAGAAAGAGGGCTCCTGACATCAATGACCCCAGGGCTGTCATGCCTTCTTTCTAGTGTGGGCAGCTAGGTCAATGGAACACCATGTCCCATAGGGCTGGCTTCTTCTGAAGGAGGAGGCCACAGGGAAGAGTTAGTGGAGAAGCAAACACCCTACTTGAATTATGAAGGGTTCTCAGAGCATCACTATTTCACCAAGGACAATTGCATCTCTGATCTTGTATATCTTCTTAAATCGATATAAAAAACCATCAGTACATAAAAATTGTCCCTTCGTTGTGAAATGCCTGAGGGAAAAATGGAGAAATAGTTTTTCTGAGAGAAAATGTCACTAAAAAGCTATATAATCAGCCAGATTACTGGTCATGTGCTTTGGCAACAGAAAGTTCTCTTCTCATATGCTAACTCTTTGAAAATACACTGCCCACATTCACTTCTGAAAAAAATATTTTCACCAGTTGAACAAGAGAGCCATTAAAATAGAGATTTCCAAAATGAGGAAGTTATGATATAAAAGACAGCCAATAAGGACTGAAATTATTTGAACATTGTTCAATTCAATCAACAACTGTAACAATTCATGTAAATATATATAAAAATAATTATTTTAAAGAGAAGACCTATAGCATGTATTAATACCAAATTTGACCTAAGAATCCAAATTATCTGTTATAGAATGAGGTAGTGGGATGAGTTGGTGGCAAAGAGGAGAGGAAGTGAAGCCAGCTACATTTCTCATCTTTCATGGCAGGAAGTCAATGGTTATACTTTGGCACTGATGTAAAAAAGTTAAATGCACATATTACAGTATTTTTTAAATATTAATTTTTAAGAAATCAGTACAAACATAAAAATAGGGTGACTCCTAAATCTCCACAGAAACTAAGCAAACAAAAATGTATATAGAGAAAGACAGGTAAAAGGAAACAGAAGGTACAAAATAAACAGTGCATAAAGCACAGAGCATATGACTATTTTATATGTGACCATAACTTTGAAACAGGTTGAACTCACTGTTCAAACACAAAGATTAAAGGCTGGGCACTACTTATACACAAAAGATAACCCAAAATAATATAACAGAAATAAACAATAAAAGGAAGGATGGAAAAGCAACAACTAAATAAAGAAGTGGGACTATGACTATCCATTGAAATATAACTCCAAAACAAAACCAGTAAATAAAGGAAGATAAAATTCACTATTCATGCTGAATTCATAATAGACCCAAAATCTAGACAGCCAGTAGTATGGCAGTGACGCACACAGAACAGAATCTGCTGGAGAAAAGGGGAAGTAAAACAGTGCAATCATTTGGGAACATGTTATTTCCACTTTCAATTTTGACAAGTGATTAGATATGAAATAAGTAAGGACATAGAACACTTTAATTAATAGATTAATTATTAAAATTATAATTGACATTTGTTCTTTTAAAACTAATTTATCTTTTCTTTTTCTTAAGACATTTATGTGATACACTATAGCACATTAGAAATTCCATCAAGTTGCCCAATCAGGGAAACTTACAGGTTATGTTTTAGAATAACCCCCCCACAAAATCTCAAAATTAAACAATACTCACAACTATTTGGAAATTAAAAATTACCCTCTAAGGAACTCTTGAATCCAAGATGAAGTTAAAATGAAAATTTTAAGATTTGAACTTCTGGTGGTAATGCAGAATAGATACCCAGATAAGCTTCATTATGATGTATATTTCCATGTGGGTAAAATATAACAAATCATTTTTAATGTGTTCACTATAATGTAAAGGAATCCCTAGAGATAACAACAAAGAGTTAGACAAGTGATTGGGAAATAGAGCTGAAATCTATAAGTCCCCTGCAGAATAATTTCCAGAAAACCCAGAGCCTTCCCAGGAGATCAGCCCTTGGATCCAGGCGAGGGGAGGAAAGTGAAAGTGAAGCTCCTGAACAAAGCTGAGAATCAAATGGGCTACAATGTTAGTAAAATAAAAGAATAGATATAAAATATAAAACAAAATGAAGAACAACAATAAAAACAATAACCAAGGAAAGTTTCTTGTGAACAAATTTAGAAAACAAAGAAGAGTATTGTTTTAGGGAGTACTTTCAGTGGATGGGCAAACAATGGACAAAAAGTTTCTGCTGGGAATGAGTAACCACATTGGTCTGGAATTCAAATCTATTTAACTCTTGTAGTTTAGGGAACCACAGCTGAGAAATTAACTTAAGTTGATCCAAAAGAAAAAAAAAATATATAACATGCATAGCAAGAGGCATGTATAGTGAAACAAAAAGAACAAAATAAACAACATGAACTAAGATGCTGCACATATGTGCCTTCATCCAGGCCAGGTGAAAATTCCACAGAAAAAAATCCATTGACCACAAATTCACAACTAAAATGAAAACACATTAAGAAATTAGCCACAGTAAATGAGAATAATATAACATAGAAAATATGACAAAGAAGCATACCTAATAAGAAAAAATATGTAATGAAAAACATAAACAAGTACATTTATCATGAAAAATTTAATCAATCAAACTAATAGGACTTTTTTAGAGAGAATGATTACAATGAAGGAGAGAATCTAAAGAGATAAAGCTTAAGATTTTTCCATAATTGATTAAAGACATGAATTCTTGTATTCAAGAAGTATAAATGAGTGTCAGGAAGATAAAAAGAAGATAAAATCAATACCTAAATGCATCAGAGTTTCTTAGATCACTAAAGTATGAAGATTCTTAAAAAGCCATCGAAAGTAAAAGTACACATGAATAAAATTGACAGCATATTTCTTAACAATGGAAGCCAGAAAAGAGTGGAAGTCTATTTTCAAAAATCTGAGAAAAAATAATCCGGCATTTTTGTTCTCTTTCCAGATCGACGATGAAAAAACTTAGGACAAATAAATAGTGAGTTTATCTCCAACAGATACTCATTAAAGGAACTTCAGAAAGAAGGAAATTTATCCTGGAAATAGTGTGAGACGCAATGTTAAATGGGGAAAAAAGACATTCACATGCTAAACATTTAAGTCAACATAAAATATTAAATGCATAGAATAACAATGTCTACATTTTCATGTGAATAAACCAGACAGATACAAAGTGCAGCATAATGATAGCATGAAAAATAGGACAGAGTCGATCAGAGTCAGTGTTCAAATGTCTTTTGTTCTTTGAAAAAAGACAACATACAGAAAATTCTAACTTTTAAGTAATAAAAATTTTTAAATAACCATTGGAAAAAATAAGGAATATAAATTATCAAAGAATAAATAAGAGAAAATAAATAAGAGAAAATACATTTAAATATTGAATATAATGACCTGAAAGAAGCATAAAAGGAAAAAAAGATCATAAAAACAGAACAAATAACAAATGTAAAGTAGGATGGTAGAAAGAGTTCCAAATATAGTAATAACGATAGTAAATATAAATGGATTGTTCTTACCAATGAAAATAAATACATTACATTTTTTAAAATCAGTTATATGCAATTTAGACCCGACAACTTGAGGATACAGAAAGATAGCAAAAGGAAAACTACCTAGAAGATATTAACCAAAAGAAAGTGTTATTACTATGTTAATATCAGCAAATTATATTTCTTTTCTTTTTTTTTTGTAGTTTTAGGGCAATGATTTTATTACAAACTATTTATACATCCAAAAAATTCCTCGACAATCATAATTGGACAATTCTCCCTCACCCACTAAGCTCAAATTATACATTTAAAACTCAGTCTTTTTAATGTTGCAAACATCTGTCCCTCCACACATGTTCTGAAAGCCTGTTTTGGGGTGAGCTCAAGATGCTAATTCTTTGGTGGTTCATGTGATGCTGCTTACAGTAGATCCCTCCCTGGTTCACTGAGTGTGAAAGTGACAATCACTTGTCCCTAAGGAGGGTTCTTCCCTCCAGGGTCCACCAGAAGTGTCCCATATTGTCTATGGTGCTGACTTTCTGTGTGGAACTAGTTACATGACTAGCTATTTAATCACCTATATGGCATTCAGTACCATTCAACATATCCTAGTGCAACATTTTTCTATGTGAACACTGGGCACCTTCTCAGAAAAACTGACTCTGCTCACCTCCAGACTGTGTGTTGGGAAAATCCCTTCATTGCCATGGTCTTTCAAGCAAATTATATTTCAAGACAAACAAGTTAGAGTTATAAAGGACACAGCTAAAGATTCAGTGCCCAATCAAATTTTCATGCATCATTGGCTACTTCCCTGCAGTTGCTGGCTGTTCAGATGCCTTTGCTTACTTTTTCTTCCATTATCAATTTTTCTCTTATTAATTGTAGAATGTTTTATATTCTCGATATTAATCATTTGTAGTTCACTGCATTGCACATGTATTGCCCTGGCCTGTGCTTGTATTTTCAAACATTTGTGTTATTTTTAGAGATTGGTTCATTTTTCTCTTTGAACTAAACTTGAAAGCAGTGATGAGACTCTTGCCAAAAGGAATCCAAAATAATGGGATCCAAATAAGTGATGGCATTTGGTGGCATAGAGATTAACAACCTCATCATCCACAGTTGATGGTGATTAAATGTCCAGGGAAGAGAGTTTTGGAAAGCTGAAGTGGCTGCTGTGTTTCCCTGTATGGCTCCAATGATGACTACAAACATGGAGTGCTAGGGCTGCGTTCAGTGCAATAAAGCACTTTCAAAAGAAATTCGTATCTCAGATCTTTAAACTCTCAAGCAATAACTCAGTCAAGTCACATTCATAGAACCAGAAAACTTTTATGGAGAATCTAACCATTATCTTTCATTTCCTAAATTCTATGATAATCTCTGAAAAATCAGAAACAAAAATTATTTGTATAGATTACAGAAGGTGAATTCACAGTCTTGTCAAGTCTCTTATGTGAAAGTCAGGGCACTCACTGGGAGAGCGGACCCTGAGATTTGGAATAGGATATTGGAAAAGACTTGGAGTATGTTAAGTATGTTGGACCTCTGAACACTCTGAATTTTCTGTGCTAGCGGAAGCAGCCCTTCCTCCTGTATTCAAGGAAATTAGCCTTCTCTTATTAAAGGTTCTATAATAACGTTTCCTGGTGGAGTTGTCTTACCAGGTATGTTTCTGCTTCTCACGTTCACCTCAAGCATCTTATAACTATTGTCAATTCTCAGCATGCTCCAAGAGTTCATACACCCAGTGGCCTGGGAGGAAGTAGCTGTACCTCAAAATAACTGTAAAAAGTGTATGAATGAATAAGACCAAATTTACTGATAGGGATGCAACTACCAGTAAGTCTTAATGTGATGTGTTATAGCTGGTAGGAGAGGTTCTAACAGTTTAGCTGGTTGGTTGAGTAAAAATTTGATTCAGTGGTAACTCAGTGATGTTGAGACACCAGGCCATCTTGGTGTAATGCAGAGGAAAAAATCCAAAAGTTCAAGGAAATAAGCAATGAATGAATTCATCCTGTGCTAATTTATCCTATACTCCTTTTTCTGAGAAGGTTCAGAGGTCACATCCTTCATAAGTCACTGAGAAATTTTATAGGTGAGAGGAATATCTATAACCTTAAAATATGGAAATAGCCTCAATAGGCCATGTATAACATTGGGAGACACCATCATTGACTTGAGCTCCTCTTGACAATAACAGCCAGACACCAAGAGGGTATATTAGAGTATTTTACATTAGAATCAAAATTTTGATCCAAAGAGATCTTTAGCAGGGGATAATCAATCTCATGTCCCTAAAAATAAAATAAAAGTGCAACCTGGTAAAACATTATTTGATTTACAACAAGAAAAAATCCAGGTAGTGGGCCAAATCCATGCTTTGTGTCACTGCAATAGAAAATGAAGTCCTCTCCCTAATTCTAGATCTAAGTCAGTTCACTTGACCATATATGCATGGGTTTATTTCTGGACTCTTTATTCTCTTCCATTGATCTGTATGTTTGTTTTGTGACCATACCATACTGTTTGAATTACTATCCTTTGTAATATGGTTTGAAACCAGGGAAATAGTCTCTTGATTGAAGGGTGTTCTGTGACATTGCCACAGGCATCTATTGTTTATCTTCCACAAACCTTGTCAAAAGAGATTTGAGGCCAAATACTGCAGTAATTGTGCATTGGAGAAAATTAAATATCTAAACTTTTGGAGATAGCTCCGATTTCATGGGGACCCCAAGTACCAATGCATGATTTATAATAATCAGATAATAAATAGAGTTTTGTCCCAGCTTTGAATCATCAAGTACCCAACAGGTTCATGGACCCATCCTGTGGTTATTTCTCCAGTTACTGGATGTATAATGGGAATGGCCATACTAGTCATTGAACAGAATCCCTGCAGTGGCCCTGTGATCCAGAAAGTAAGGGTTATTATCATAGGATGGCTAAGTGGAAGCTGCTGAGTTTCCCCTTCCTGCCAGGATATTAGACTAAAAGTAGCACTGTCTCCCTGATGGGAGCTGCAGGAGTCCCTCCATGAAAGACTGGAAAAAGGCAGGCTGGTAATCTGTTCACTTTCCTATTTGTCTTGTCCAATTAGCCTGTATAAAATGCAATAGGTTTTTGAAAATGCCTACACTATTTTAAAGTTCATCAAGTGGTAACTCCAATTGCAGCTTCTGTTCCGGATATGGACATTTTTCTATTTTTTCCTGAGAAATTGTGAGAAGCCATAATTTTTTCATTTTATTTTTTCATACAGTTGACACTCAACATTATTTTGTATTAGTTTCATGTGTACAGCATAGTGGTGAGGCAATCATATACCTTACAAAGTGTTCCCCCTGATATTTCACATACCCAACTGGAACTATATGTAGTTATTACACTATTATTGACTACATTCCCTATGCTGTAGTTTACATTCCCATGACTATTTTGCAACTACCAACCTGCACTTCTCAATCCCTATATCTTTTCACCCCATGCCACTCCCCTTTGACAACCAACATTCTGTTCTCTGTACTATGAATTTGTTTATATTTCGGTTATTCATTTATTTTGGCCTATATAGAGTTCACACATAGGGGAAATCATATGATATTTGTCTTTCTCTGACTGACTTATTTCACTGAGCATAATAACTTCTAGATCCACCCACGTTGTAGTAAATGGTAAGCTTTCATTCTTTTTTATGGCTCAGTAATATTCCATTGTATTTATGCACCACTACTTTTTTAGCTACTTGGGTTAGACAAGCCATCATTTTGAAGGCTGTGTTACAAAATGGAGTGAACTTAATGTGTAATGGCAATAGACCTGAAAAATGCTAGGCTAGGACTAAAATGAACAGTTTTGATACTAGGCCAAGGTATTCTCAAATTCTTTTTATATTGGTTTTATATACCATCACTTTAGTCTGCTTATTTTTCCAATAGTCAGCATTTATGGCATTTTCTTTGTCTATTTGTTTGATTTTAGGTTGGTATTGTAACACTGATTAAGATAATTCTATGGGTTAATAAAAATAGAAATGAATTTAAAAATGCAAGGTATGTAGAGGATCCAAGATAGTGGAGGAGTAAGGGGAAGCTACACTGACCTGCTCCCAGGACCAATCTGGAATTACAACTTAATTGTAGAGAAATCATTCAGAATAACCAGCTGAAAAATAGCTGGAGAGAAGTCTTATAACTGTAGGCAGATGGAAGGAACCACTTCACTACAATGTGACTGGTACAGAGTGCAATGGTGACATGAGAGGCTGACTGGGCTCCCATGGGTGGCTGCTGAAGCTGGAAGGAAATCTCAGCACTTCTCAGGGGTTCCTTGTGAGAAGTGTGGAGCCTAAACATCAAGCTGGGCTCCCCAGCCTATAGCACCAGATCCAGAAAGAAACTGACATTACATGCAGCTGTGTAAAGCAAGGGGTATCTGTCTGTCAGGGAGAGATGGCTGGAGCCACAGATAGCTTCTTAAAGGGTCAATGCATAAAATTTCATTTGCAGCCACTTGTCCTGGGATCCGGCAAAAAAGGGCAGAGTGGATGAGAGACACTTGAGGAGAATTTGGGCTGTAGTTTTGGAGAGAGAAGTGAGAGAGCAGCCACCAGGATCTCTGTGCTGAGTCATTCCCCATACAGCAGGAGCCATCTTGCTCAGGCAGAGCAGTCTGTTCCAAATGGCATCAGCCTGAGGGGAAGCAATAGCCTCACCCACAGGAATTACCCTGCCCCATTCTGCAGTGCTTAAGGCTGACTGCTGATTACAGATCAACTAGATTAACAACTGAAGGAGACAGCCATAGACTGTGGATAGCTGGTAGTCTCAAACGGGTTGCTTAGGGCCAGACTGGGACAGCATCTGACCTCATTAGGGATGGATATAGAAAGAGAAGACAGTGGTGAAAATTAGAAACTACTGAGATGAATTCCACCATGGTCTTCTTAATGATTTGCATTATCTTCTCTCCTGTATAGCTTTTTAAAATTCATTTCTTATCCTCTAAGTTTGTACATATTAAGTCACTAGTTTTTGTAATATAGTTAATTTCAAACCATATATTTTGCTCTTCCCTCTCTAACTCCATTTAAACTTATTCTTTTCTTATTTTCATTTTATATTTTATTTTCTTTCTTGCTACGACTTGTTTCCATTCCTCACTCTTACTATTTCTCTCCACTCTAGCTTCTCAAAGCCATTTTTTTCATTAGTCATCTCATATTCTTTTTCCCATTCTTATAATACCCTTATTCTCTTCCCACCTTTATAAATCTTTACTCATTGGTTGTGTATATGGTGGTTGTTATTTCATTTCTTCAATTTTATTTCCAGATCCTTACTATTTTTTCATTTCAAATTTCAAATTTTACAATTCCCCTCTCCTTCATTTTGCCTTCCTCCTGCCCTTTATTTCATTTTAAATTTTATTTTTTTTCCTATCTTAGCGTGTTTTTCAGTCCCTATTCTTAGCATTCCTTCTTCTTCTATCATCTCAAAATCTCTTCTTTTTCCTATAGACATTTATTAACCTTTTCCTTTGTTTCTTTTTTCTCCCCATATTCCCATTCCACATATATTAATCTTTGCTTATTTGTTGTTGATAGTGTTGTGGTGGATCTTTTTCTCCAATTGATTCTTATTTTTTTCTTTTTCTTTTTCTCTTCTTTTTCTCTCTCTCACATTATCTTAACATTTTTTTAAGTTCTATTTAAACCTAATACAATATGCTTCCCTTCTCTTACTCCATTCTGCCTTCTTCCTTCCCTTTTTTATTTATGATATAGATTTTACTTTCTCTCTTCACTTTGTCTCTATTCCCTACTCTTATTACTTCTCCTTCTTCATGCACTGAAAAATTATTTCTTTTTCAGTTAGTCATCTCATGTTCACTTTTCTGTTCTTATGATAGTCTTAATCTCTTTACACCTTTATTAATACTGGCTCATTTGCCATTGTTAGTGCATCTGTGAGTGGGGGTTAACTTCATGGATGTGGGTTTGTTTCCTGGACAGTTTGTTTCCTGGACAGTTGTTCTGGCAGCACCTGTACAACAGCATACAAGATGTGGTGGGTAGAGTAACTCTCAGTCAGCCAGTGGAAGGGATGGACTCACCAAAGAATGACCCAACAACAACAGAACCTATAAAAACCACAGAGTCCACATAAACACCATAAGGGGCATCCAAAAAGCATCAAGTTCAGGAGATGAAGAAGATTGTACCACTAAATCCCACAGGTCTCCTACCACAGAATGTCACAACATGAAGACAGGGAGTCAAAGTAGATCAATCTAAGAAGCAGAGACAAACAAGAAAAGTCACCTAAAATAGAGAGAGAAAAAAAAGAAACAACTCCCAATCAAAAGGAAAGGAAGAATCCACAGAAAAAGCACTAAATGAAATAGAGGCAAATAAACTATCAGACACTGAGTTTAAAATAAGGGTAATGAGGATGCTCAATGAGCCAGTGAGAACTATAAACTCCAGGGAAGCTACAAGGAACTTACTGAAAACTACACCAGCATGAACAAGGACACAGAAACTATCAATAAGAGCCAGGAGGAAATGAATAATACAATTTCTGAGTTGAAGAACACAGTAGAAGTAATTAAAAGCAGGTTAGATGAAGCAGAGGATTGAATCAGTGAGCTGGAGGACAAGGTAGGAAAAAAAAAACTCCCTGAAAGAGAAAGAAAAGGGGAATAAAACACAAAAAGAACAAAGAGGGATTAAGGGAACTGCAGGACAACATAAAATGCAATAACATCCATATCAAAGGGATATCAGAAAAAGAAGAGCAAAGGATAAAAATCAGTTAGAAAAAATAATGATGGAAAACTTCCCTAACTTGAGGAGAGAAAAATTCATGAAGGTCCAGGAAGCAGAGAGGGTACCAATCAAGATGAATCCAAAGAAGCCCAGTCCAAGACACACCATAATTGAAATGACAAAACTTAAAGAAAAAGAGAGAATCTTAAAGGCAGCAAGGGAGAAACAGCTAGTAACATACAAGGGCACTCCGATAATGCTATCAGCTGATTTCTCAATGGAAACACTACAAGCCAGAAGGGAATTGCAAGAAATATCCCAAGTAATAAAAAGCAAAGACCCGTAACCAAGACTACTCTATCCAGCAAGGTTCTCATTTGAAATATGGCAAAATAAGGAGTTTCCCAGGCCAAAAAAAAAAAAAAAAAAAAAAAAAAAAAAAAAAAAAAAAAAAAAAAAAAAAAAAAAAAAAAAAAAAAAAAAAAAAAAAAAAAAAAAAAAAAAAAAAAAAAAAAAAAAAAAAAAAAAAAAAAAAAAAAAAAAAAAAAAAAAAAAAAAAAAAAAAAAAAAAAAAAAAAAAAGGCTAAAAGAATACAATTCCAAAAAAATCATCATTATAAAGGATGCTAAAGTGAACTTTAAGAAGATGAAGAAAAACAGAGAAAGAGGAAGAGAGGAACACATGTACAAAGGGAAAAAACTGGTAATGAATACATATCCATCAATAATAACCATAAATGTAAATGCATTAAATGTTCCAATCAAAAGACATAGGGTAGCTAAATAGAGAGGAAAACATGTCCCACATATAGGCTGTCTACAAAAGATCCACCTCAGAGCAAAAGATCTACACAGACTGAAAGTGAAGAAATGGAGAAAAATATTCCCAGGTTGACTTCTGGCAAGATGGAGGCATAGGTAGATACACTGTGCCTCCTCACACAACCAAAAGAGGAAAAACAGCAATTTAAATAAACAAAAAACAGCCAGATCTGACAGAAAATTGAACTGAGTGGAAGTCTGACAACCAAGGAGTTAAAGAAGACACATTCATCCAGACTGGTAAACGGGCGGAGCCGGGTGGGAAACACATGGCGAGCAGGGCAGAGAATGCACAGTGAGCCGGGAGGTGAGCACAGGGCAGGACGGAAGTTTGTGGAATGGTACTGGCGGTGTTGCAGCTGTGGGGAGAGACCCGACGCAGGTGTGCCTGGCCAAAACGCGGCCAGCACCTGGCCCACCCGGACCCAGAGGGGCTGAGGTTGGTGGACTGGGCGGGCCCTCATTTACTTCCAGATAAACCGGGAGAAAAAGCTGGGAGCAGAGCAGACTGAGCAGCAACCCACCAACTTGGGGAAATAAGACCTCAAATCATCAATTGAGGGCACCTGTGGGAGTTGAGGCAGCAGTGGGAGGAACTCCCAGCCTCACAGGAGAATTTGCTGGGGAGACCCACAATGACTTGGAACAGTAAAGACCCGCCCACTCACCCCGCCAGCGCAGGGGGGCCCAACTTTCTTGGGGGTAGCAGTGTGGAGAGCGGAGCAAGCACCATTGTTTTCTCAAGACCCACCCCCACAGGCTGCGTCACAGCACAATGGCTTGGGTTACCCTGCCCCCACAGACAGCATCACAAAATAGTGAATGAGTTGACCCACCCTGGTGAACACCTAAGGCTCTTCCCCTTAAAGTAACAGGCGCACCGAGAAAAAAAATGGCCCAAAGAAAGAACACATCAAAACTCCAGAAAAAATACAACTAAGTGACGAAGAGATAGCCAACCTATCAGATGCACAGTTCAAAGCACTGGTAATCAGGATGCTCACAGAATTCAATGAAAAATTGTCACAATTAGTTGAACAAATGAAGGATAATATAAAGGAAATGAGGGGAAATCTACAGGGAACCAATAGGGATGATAAGGAAACTGGGACTCAAGTCAACAGAGTGGACCAGCAGAAAGAAAAAAACATCCAAACAGAAAAGAATGAAGAAACAAGAATTCAAAAAACTGAGGAGAGGCTTAGGAATCTCCAGGACAACCTTAAACGTCCCAACATCTGAGTCATAGGTGTGCCAGAAGGAGAAGAGGAAAACCAAGGGACTGAAAACTTATTTGAACAAATAATGAAGGAGAACTTCCCCAAGCTGGTGAAGGAAATAGACTTCCAAGAAGTCCAGGAAGCTCAGAGAGTCCCAAAGAAGTTGGACCCAAAGAGGAACACACCAAGACACATCATAATTACATTACCGAAGATTAAAAATAAGGGGAGAATCTTAGAAGCAGCAAGAGAAAAGGAGACAGTTACCTACAAAGGAATTCCCAAAGGACTGTCAGCTGATTTCTCAAAAGAGACCTTTCAGGCAAGAAGGGGCTGGAGAGAAGTATTCCAAGTCATGAAAGGCAAGGACCTACATCCAAGAATACTCTATCCAGCTAAACTCTCATTTAGAATGGAAGGGCAGATAAAGTGCTTCTCAGATAAGGTCACCTTCAAGGAGTTCATCATCACCCAGCCTTTATTGTATGAAATGTTAAAGGGATTTATATAAGAACATAATCAGCAAAAGAAAAAAGCAAGCAAAATATAACCAGAAACATTTAAATTAAGAACAATCCGACAGTAACCAGAGGGGAGGGGGAAGGGGACAATGAGGGGAAGGGTTTTCGGGAATTACTGTAAAGGACACAAGGACAAAACCAAGGGAGAGGGTGGAAGCAAGGGGGGGAGGTGGGTTTGGCTGGGGTTGGGGGATGTGGTGGGGGGAAAATGCAGACAACTGTAAATGAACAACAATAAAGTAATTTAAAAAATGGGAGTACTTGAACAACAATAAAATAAATAAAAAGGGGAGAGGTGTTAGAAGGAGGTAAATGAGTGTAAAGGGGGGATAAATGGTAATGGAAGGAGATGTAACTTAGAGTGGTGAACACATAATACAATATTATGTGATGGTATTATATAGAAGTGTAACCCTGAAACCTATATACTTTTTTAACCAATGTAACCCCAATAAATTCAATAAAATTTTAAAAATTAAAAAAAAATTCCCAGCTAACAGACATGAAAAAAAAAGCTGAAGTAGCGACACTTCTATCAGACAAAATAGATTTCAAAACAAATTCATAAAAAGAAACTAAGAAGGACACTATGTAATACTTAAGGGAATAGTCCCTCAAGAAGATATAACCCTTGTAAACATGTATGCAGCCAACGAAGGAGCACCCAAATAAATAATGAAAATCTTGAAGGACTTCAAGGAAGATATTGACATCAACACACTCATAGTAGGGGATTTTAATACCCTATTGCCAACAATGGGTGGATTTTCCAAGCAAATAATTAACAAGGATATCATGGCATTGAATAATACTCTAGATCAAATGGACTTAATTGATATATACAGAAACTTTCACCCCAAAGAAGTAAAATACATATTCTTTTCTAATGCACATGGAATATTTTCAAAGACAAACTACATGGTGGGACATAAAACAAGCCTCAACAAATTCAAAAAAATTGAAATCATATAAAGCATCTTCTTGGATCACAATGGCTTAAAACTAGAAATGAACCACAAGGAAAAAACTCAAAAACAATCAAATTAATGCAGACAGAACAGCATGCTATTAAATAATGAATGGGCCAAAAATGAGATCAAGAAAGAAATAAAAAAGTTTCTGCAAACAAATGAAAATGAACTAAAAGCAGCCCAATACATATGGGAGACAGCAAAGGCACTCTTGAGAGAGAAGTTCATAGCAATACAACCCTGAAAAGATAGAAAAATCTCTAATAAACACTGAACCCTCCATGTACAAGAACTGGAGAAACAACAACAAACAAAGTCAAGAGTAAGTAGAAAGAAGGAAATAATCATGATCAGAGAAGAATTAAATGACATAGAGACTAAAAGAACAATTCAAAGCATCAGTAAAACTAGGAGCTGGTTCTCTGAAAAGATGAACAAAATTGACAAGTATTTAACTAGCCTCATCAAGAAAAAAGAGTGATGACCCAAATAAATAATATAAGAAATGAAAGAAGAGAAATTAAAAGCCACACAAATACAGCTCTCCCTGATGTGGTTCAATGGGTTGAGTGCCAGCCTGAGAAACAAAGGGTCACCAGTTTGATTCCCAGTCTAGGGCACAGGCCTAGGTTGCAGGTCAGGTCCTTAGAAGGGGGCGCATGAGAAGCGATCAAGCATTGACGTTTCTCTCCCTCTCTTTATCCCTCCCTTCCTCTCTCTAAAAATAAAATATTTTTTTTAAAAATAGAAACACAAAGAATTGTAATAAATTACTAAGAACAACATTATGCGAAGAAATTGGACAACCTAGGCAAAATGGACAATTTTCTAGAAATATATAATATTGCAAAATTGAATCAAGAAAAAAATAAAGCCAGACTAGACCAATAACAACTAGTGAAATTGAAGCAGTAATCAGAAAACTCCCAGCACACAAAAGCCCTGGACTGGATGGGTGTCTTTACTGGTGAATTTTACCAAACATTTAGGAAAGAACTTACTCCTATATTTCTTAAACTATTAAAAAAAATTCAAATTCAGGTAGAGGCAAGACTCTGAAACTCTTTTTATGAGGATAGTATTATCCTAATTCCAAAACCAGGTAAAGATACAACAAAGAAAGACAACTACTAGCCAATATCATTTATGAATTTAGATGTTAAAATCCTCAACAAAATTTTGGAAAACTGGATCCAGCAATACATTAGAAAGATCATACATTGTGATCAAGTAGGATTCATTCCAGAGATGCAAGAATGATATAATAGCAACAAATAAATAAACATAATACAACACATAAACAAAGTGAAATGCAAAAATCACATGATAATATCAATAGATGCAGCTGAAAAAGCATTTGATAAAGTATAGCACCCATTTATGATAAAAATGCTCAGCAAAATGGGAATAGAGAAAGGACACCTCAACATAACCAAGGCCATATATGAGAAACTTACAGCTAACATCATACTTGACTGGGAAAAACTAAAATCTTTCCCCCTAAGATCAGGAACAAGAAAAGGGTATCTGCTTTCACTACTTTTATTCAACATAGTATTGGAAGTACTAGCCACAGTGATAAGACAAGGAAAAGAAATAAAAGGCATCCAAATTGGAAAGAAGTAAAACTGTCATTATTTGCAAATGACATGATAGTGTTTACAAAACCCTATAGACTCCACAAAAAAATACTACTCAATCTAATAAGTGAATTTGACAAAATGGCAGGTTACAAAGTCAATATTCAGAAATTGAAGGCATTTTTGTACATCAACAACAAAATGCCAGAAACAGAAATCAGGAAAAAAACCCATTTGCTATAGCAACAAGAAAAATAAAATACTTAGGAATAAACCTTACCAAGGAAGTAAAAGACCTGTATGTAGAAAACTACACAACACTGAAGAAAGAAATTAAGGAGTATACAATCTATGGAAGTATATACTGTGTTCAGGGATTGGAAGAATTAACATCATTAATATATTCATACTACCCAAAGCAATCTATGCAATCTCTATTAAATACAATCCCTATTAAAATACCAATTATGTAGTTCACAGATTTAGAACAAATATTTCAAAAATTTATATGGAACAAAAAGTAACCATGAATACCTTCAGAAATCTTGAGAAAGATGAACAAAGTAGGAGGGATCACAATACCTGATATCAAACTATATTACAGGGCTGCTGCAATCAAAACAGCCTGGTACTGGCATAAGAACAGACACATAGATCAATGGAACAGAATAGAGACCCCAGAAATAAACCTATGTTCCTATGGTCAATTAATATTTGACAAAGGGGACAGGGGTATAAAGTGGGTAAAAATAGCCTCTTCAAAAAATAGTGTTGGGAGACCTGTAATTGTACATGCAAAAAAATGAAACTAGACCACCAACTTACACCATACACCAGAATAAACTTAAAATGGATAAAAGACTTCAACATAAGCCATGACACCATAAAAATCCTAAGGAAAACACAGATAGTAAAATTTCAAATATCCCACACAGCAATATTTTCACTGATATATCCTCTAGGGAAACGGAAACAAGTGAAAGAATAAACAAATAGGACTACATCAAATTAAAAAATTTCTACATGGCTAAAAAAATTCATCACCAAAATGAAAAGGGAAATGACCATTTGGGAAAACATATTTACCAATGAAACCTCAGACAAGGGTTTGATCTCCAAAATATATGAAGAACCCACACAACTCCACACCAGGAAAACAAACAATCCAATTAAAAAATGGACAAAGGGCTTTCTCCGGAGCCGTCGGAGGGAGCTGGAGCACTTCTCCCAAGTTGGTGAGCAGTCGGCCGTAGTCCAGCATGCAGAAGTAAGTGGAGAAAAGAAGCAGAGCTGATGGGTCCTGAGGATGTAAGTGTGGTCGAAGGCTCTCACACACCCTACTCCAGGGTGAGACATTAAAACCTGGAGCTGTGAGAGGAACAGAGTCAGCCCCAGACAGGTGTCAGTCCAAAAAATAGAGACAGTGAAACAAAATTAACTTTGATACTCCAGAGAACTCGACAGATTAATTTAAGAAACAGAGGCTAGCAAGAAGAGTCTCACAAACAATGGGAAGACAAAGAAACAACCCCCAAATGAAAGGAAAGGAAGAAACCCCAGAAAGAATGATAGACGAAACAGAGGCAAGCCAACTATCAGA